>NQII01002657.1:53400-77661 GCA_002778355.1 Clitarchus hookeri | reverse complement strand
GGGGCACACCTGCAGATGAAATCAAAGCCTGTCTCAAGTCGTCAAGTTTATGGGCAAATGTCAAGAAATTCAGCTTGACGACAAATATGAGAGTGCGCCTCTACAATGACTTAGATACAGGACATTATTCTGATACAATATTGAAAATTGGAGATGGGCAGTTAAAAACAGATTCCGAGGGCTTTGTGTCACTAATGGGAGATTTTAGTAATTTGGTGCAGAGTGATGCGGAACTGATTGCTAGCGTTTACCCAGATCTACAAAGAAATATAAATGACGACCAGTGGCTATGTAAAAGAGCGATTCTAGCACCAAAAAATGACATCGTTAATAAAATTAATACTAAGATTTTGTAAGAGGTACAAGGAGAAACAACGGAGTATTTGTCAGTAGACACAGCCATGGACACAGGGCAGAGCACTTCATATCCTGTAGAGTTCCTAAATTCTCTAGAGTTGTCAGGTGTGCTTTCACATAAGCACCAATTAAAATTAGGGGTTCCCGTCATGCTTATGCGAAATTTAGATGCACCACTATTATGTAACGGGACGAGGCTTCGCGTCACACAACTTGGGCGGAACATNATTATTTTGAAAGAGGTACAAGGAGAAACAACTGAGTGTATGTCAGTAGACACAGTCATGGACACAGAACAGAGCACTTCATATCCTGTAGAGGTCCTGAATTCTCTAGAGTTGTCAGGTGTGCTTTCACATAAGCACCAATTAAAATTTGGGGTTCCCGTCCTGCTTATGCGAAATTTAGATGCACCACTATTATGTAACGGGACGAGGCTTCGCGTCACACAACTTGGGCGGAACATAATTGGTGTCACTATTCTGACAGGAGTAGGTAAGGGCAAGAACTTTATCATCATCACAGACCTCCCGTTCCAATTCAAAAGGTTGGAATTCCCTCTCAAGCTTAGTTTTGCTATTACAATAAACAAAGCGCAAGGGCAAACATTACAGGTAGNGTAAGGGCAAACATTACAGGTAGCAGGGGTGCACTTGGAAAAACCGTGCTTCTCTCATGGCCAGCTCCATGTCGCATGTTCGCGTGTGCCCAATGCCCAACATTTCCACATCCCAGCGCCGGATGGAAAGACTTACAACATCGTGTACAGTAGCGTCCTAAAATAGTGCTCTGTTATGTGTTTATGATCAGTGTCTGTCTTCTAACAAATACCGTTATTTCTCTCTATACGTTTGTTACTATAACCACGCGAGTGAAGCCGCTGGTAAAAGCTAGTGTGTATATATGCACACACCATTATATATANCGTTTGTTACTATAACCACGCGAGTGAAGCCGCTGGTAAAAGCTAGTGTGTATATATGCACACACCATTATATATATCTACATTATATATCTTAAAACATCATATTTTTTCATTCATTTTAAAACGTTTTTTACATTTCCTCTTATTTATTTACGAAAAAGTTAATTTTTAAGATACATGGGCTTAATTTAATAATAACACGTGATAACAGCATATATTTTTATGAATGTGAATAACGTAAAATATTTCAGCACACAAATCGTTGTAAATTTAACAGATATTTAAACAAAACAAATATAATTGTATATACTGGGAAACATCTAACAGTGCACTAATTGACAGCAAGCTGAATTAAAAGTATTTATATTTTACATTATCAGTCTTTAGAATATGTATTACTATAAAAATATATTTAATAGCGACATAGTACAAACAACTGCACTAGAGAGTATGGGAAACCCATTATAAAACAGTTTTTCGCCATAGTCCACAAAATATGAAAGAAAAAAAAACCACTGCGAAAACAACAATATTGTATAATTAACTAAAGCAATTAAACTTGTATAACTTGTTACAACAGTACGACAAATATAAAGATTCGGTATTCAGTGGTCTTATCAAAGTAACTTGACATTTAATTATTAAATGTGCTGAGCTAACAATGGAAAACACTAAATATCTTATTTAGGGAAATAATGGAAAGTATTATTAAACGTGTCCATCTTTATAAGAAAACCAATCTTCATTTTCTGATACCTGAGGAAAGTATTATTAAAAATATCCTCATTAATATTCACTCGATTTGGAAATGTTAGCACGCCATTGATTTTCTGAGAGTAGTCAATATTCTGAGTATGGGTCTGAATATCACTCATTGCAGCATTGTGAAACAGCATTAGACAACCTAGATATTTCAGTACGCCTCTGTAGGATTATTTTAAAATAGAAATATATAAAATACTGCATAATAAAATTAAGTTATGATTTCACTTTTATTTTAATGTAGGCATGTGATTTTGTAAACATGAATTGTGATTTCTTGAAACAACTGATTATAAGTGTATCTAATTGTTACAGATTATTATTTATTTTCCCAAATTTCCAATGAAATCTAGTTTTCGTACCAATTTGCACCATTTTTATTAGAAATATGGTATTATGAAAGCAGTTTCTGTATCATGTTATGCATTCACATCGACTAACAATTCAATATTTGCCAAGCAGTTTATTTGGAATTTAATCTCATAACATTTTCCTACCAAAAGTCGCTTTCCAAATATTTTCAACTTTTGTTCATTCCCTGGTAATGTAACACAGTTTCGTCCAGATATTTTCTATTGATTGTCCATACAATAAGGACGAATACGAGTTTTAAATTCGCCTCAACATAAAAATAAATACAAATATAATGCACGGTTTCATACTCATCAGGACTGTCTCGGGTGAAGTGTAACAGAAGCAAATAGTGCCTTTGTAAACTATAAGCCAAGATCAAATAACTGTTGAAAACACAGATTATCGGAGCACTTGATATTAATTTTAATAAATTTCAAATGAGACATTCATGTTGAAGTTTCAGGATATTTATTATAGTAATTTATGAGACTGTGGTAATTTGTAACCGGCAGACAATAATTTTTATATTTTGTTTAAGGATATTCTTAAAATACAGTAATAATTTTAAAGATATAAAGTCGTAAGCAAACTGATCTACTATTGACCAGTCATGTTGCATCATGCACCACGTTGTATGATATCTCGTACGGCTGTGGCACAAGAATATCTACGAATTATTAAGTTCGCAGTGGCTTTAACCATAACTGTAATACGTCTAATCATATTTGTATTTAAAATGTTAATGTGATTTGTGGAGTGGGTTAACTGTCAGTTTGTTCTTAGAACAAGTTTTCACTTTGATTTAAAATTTAAATAATTCTTTACAATTATGATGTTATATATATGTATATATATATGTTTTTGTTTGCAATGTGCTTTGTAAAATGGAAAGTTAACACCTTACTTGATACACCGTGTCGCCTCTTAAATCTACATAAGCACCTCATGGAGTAAGGGACAATTGCTTTCTTCTCATTATACGACCTATCGATGTTAATTTTAACTCACCGTTTTTCAATTCTGAAATACATATATATTTTTTTGAGAAAATTCAGACTTGTACAAAATCATACATATTATTTTAACTTCTCAACCAGAAAATAGAAGCCTAGAATGTGCATTAGAGTTGCAAAATACCTTTTTAAAGTTTAAAATTTCTCCACGCTGTTATTTTAATTTTAGAGGTCCACTGTTCAGTGACATAAATAATGGAAATAAAATTACTGATTTTTCCGAGCCTTCTTTACGTTCGTACAAAACATGATTTGTTTTTTTTTCCTTTGAAAATTTATTTGTAACGTTTCACCCAACTAAATTGTATCACAGTGATAATCAGTCAGTTTAGCGAATTCGACTTTATGTGAACTCGGGCTTATTTTGGTTTGTAACATAAAACAGAGGTTATTAAAGAAAATATGCCAAATACACTTTACAAAAATACGCATAATTTTTAAAATTCGGTGATTATGTATTTATTATAATGCACTTTTTTTTAGAATGAAAGTGATAATTCTAACTTATTTTATAATATGCAGAAAATTTACGCGTAGAACTAACAATGTACTAAACGGACAACACGTTCAGTATTCAGAAGAACATCTAAAACACAGATTACAGCATTTGTTTCAACTGCGCAGTAATGTAAAAATCAGTCTTTGAAAAAATATTTCTAAAAATTTAAACAAGTTCTGAGGTCAATGCAACGTTTACTGTTTTGACGTATTCTGCGTCCCTATATTTTATTCGTCAGTACACACGCTCTGGCGAAGCTCGCAGGCGGACGACCGCAATAAGGATTAAGGGTTTGGCGGATGTGATGGGAGAATGGTGCCAGGACGGCCCGGCGGAACGACCACGTGCGGAGGAAGGTGGATGCAGCTGCATCTCGCAGCTGCCGTGGACGCGGAGCCCACATCAGCGGCGGCACCTGTCCCAGGCTAGATACCACCACAAACATTGAGAGCTTTTGGCGGGCATGCTGGGATAATAAGGACACAATATCCGGAGGAATAAGAACAACACATGCGCCGGACCAAAGGGGCCGCCTAAGAGTTCCCGCACGTGCAGAACGGAACAATAAACGTCCATACCAGAGTCGATGGGCGACGCCAGACCCAAGTGCGGAGAGCTAGTGCACCGAACATGTGTTTACGACCAGGGGACCCACCAAGTAGCACGAGCAGGGCGAATCACTTAAACTTCTAGACCAGAACCGAGGGACAATGCCGGACCCACGCCGGACCCACGTGCGCCGGAGTGCCGCCCACGTGTTTTACGACTCAGGGGGACGCGGCGGCCGCCCCGGACATGTGCAGAGATGGTGCAAGTTGAATATGGCGATCGAGCCTACAAAACCACGAGGAGGAGGATCGAGCAGTCAGTCAGTCGGAGGACCTGAAGTGAGGCGTCCGGATCGGAGCCTGACGAAACGAGTGCGAGGATCGATCAGTCAGTCAGACGTCGTCGAGCGAGCAGTGCGGAGAGAGCCGGGAGTTCAAGAGGGCGTCGAGACGCCAACGCCGATCGAGAGAGAGTGTCGCAGCCTAGACGTTCCAGTCTACCTACCGAGAGATGAAGCAGTCCCGAGATCGCCGGCTGAGAGAAGACCAGCGCCGCAAGTCAGATTAGTAGAGTTCTACACCAAGTGTGAAGAATCTTGCCCCCCACGACGCAAAATCGTCGCATCAAGCCATACGTAGCCTACAAAGGAAGAGGGGAGGGAAGAGTTGTCTCGTGAGTTCATGTACCAGTTAACCTGTTAAGCAACAATAAAACTCGATTATGTGAACTCGCAAAGGAAGTGTATTGATTTGGTAAATTAGCACTAGGGACAATAATGTCGACATATTCCTACGCCCTAACAAGGAGGGCCAGCATCAATTGCTAGCGCCTTACGCAGAGAGCAGATTCAATACCTACTATACGCCATAGCAATAGGCAGGTATCAGTTTATCAGTGTATTCCCACAGATCTGTTAACATCTGCCATAATTTTTCGTCTATATTAAAACTGGTTTCATGTGTAGACGTACCAATGTTTTGTACCAATGTGTTCTTCGGATCCAGTAAGATTACTGATGTTTGCACAGACACTGGTTTAGAGTCAAAAGCATTAGTTTAAAATAAATACACTAATGTTTGTGATGACAGAGTCTCAGATTCTTCGGTAAACCAAACCTGGTCTTGAGAACATCCATCAAGTTCAAGGAAATGCGCTAATTTTTGTGTATATAAACAATAAAATCTTCTGCACACCAACACTGGTTTTGAGTCAATCAGTATACAGTTAATAAAAACATAGTGATTAATTTGTAAAGGAATAAAAATTAGATTTGAGGAAATGGACTGATTTAGTTGTCGAGAAAAACCAGATTATAGTGTAAACTAACATTGGCTTCGAACCGATAAGCAATTTGTTTGTGGAAACATTCTAATTGCTGGCGATAAACAGTTGATTCCTACACACAGGCATTTGTTATTCATTGTTTTCGGGTTTCCTTTGCACTTATGTTATATCATCGTTGCATTAAAGTAATATCGTAGTTGCATTACAATAGTGCGGAATCGTATTTTAGTATAGAAATTTGGTCGACAGTTAAAGAAATAATCAAACTTTATTTTATGCAGCAGTATTGTTATTTTACTGTAGCCAACATATGTCCCACTTCGCCAAAATAAACCCGTGCAGTAGCCACAAAATCAAAATATATTTTAATAAGAATGCAACGTTGTCATGGAAACACGTAATGTACTCCGTCGGGATTGAGCAGGGTAAATATAGTAAAAGTTTTAAAAAATAAATGTAATGGTAGCAATAATATTCGAGGAGGTGCCCTTGTTTGTGTGTGTATAAAGACAGGTTTGAGGGCAGCGTCTCCCCAGCGTGCATCAGTTGTTGTTGGTTGTGGAGAGCGCGGGATGATCGTTGACGTTGCCTAGGGTTAGGCGAGCCGACACGGGCGTCAGCAGTCTGTTGGAGAGGCTGTAGCCCATTGCGGCCTCGAGCCTCTTCCACACGCCCTCCTGCTCCTTCTCGGGCGAATCCTGCGGCCACTCCAAGTAGGTGCGCGTGTCCATGAGGTACTTGAGGTGGCGCGGCACCGTCGCCCGGTCCAGCCGCTCCAGCTCCAGCAGGATCAGGAAGTCGCTGTCGTCCTCGAACAGCTTGTGGTTCGCCATCTCAAGCTCCCACTGGCACCACTGTGGCCACACAACACACAGCTGCTCTCAGCGACCCTGTTGTGCTGTGTCAACACTGGACACACACTCACCTCCTTCCCCATTCAAGGATAAAGCTCTCTACATACTATATCCAACCATTTCCTATTTAAAAGTACGGGACACATAAATTAATAGTTTTTTTAAATTTTATGTTAACATAAACAGAAAAACCAAGAAAGGGCAGTCCTGCATTATTTTTTTACTTACTAAGTGGGCAAACACTTTACCATAAGTATGTATTCTTGCTGAGCTATTTCCGACACCATACATTTTTATATAATATTGCGGCGCAAGATTATATCCTATACAAAACAAATCCATCAATCTGACAAAATAGTTGCTGACCACGTTGGCAAAAACAGTTATCTATGACTGCCATATTTTTTAGTGTTTATGTTTTTGTTTCCAAAATTCCTTGGAATTGAGGGAATGTAGTCTTTTTGGAGTTAAAGTATCTCCCACGCTCTCTGCTGTTGCTCTTTATATTTACAAATGTATGTTATTAATATTTTTCGTAAATTCCAAGGAAAAAAAAAAAAAAATGAAAATTTCAAAGATATTGTAAGTGGCTTTTAACTTGTAGCCGAATCAAAATAGTTTTAATTTTTGTTGATCAGCTTTTTTGTTCCATGTTGACAAGATAATCCAGACTGTGGGGAAATAAAATAGGGGAGGAGGGGACAGTTTATGAGATAACTAAACTCAGCACTTGCTACACAGACTAGCATTACAGCGAAGTGCACCAATGGATGTTATCAGGAGACCTGGGATTATGTAAAGATCACTCGTTTTGCCTTATTCCATTGGTGGTTAATATGAGCTCACATCACCCACCATATTGCAATTTTTTATTTATTCCTCGAAATTCAAATCTATGAGAACTTATGGAAATAATGCGAGAACAGAAAGTAAGCTACTTTCCTTACCCATCCTTACCGGGCACATTATATGAAATAATAACACATATTTATGCAACCGTTATCTCAATACAAAATTGTATACATTAATTAATTTCTTACCTTTTAATGACGACCAGGGAACATCTTATAACAATTAGGTACAAGAATGTATACAGAACCATAAAATTTAATGCTTCTATAGTGAAATTTTTTTATTAATGACTCTGACTCTTCTGTTAAGACACTTAAATGAATAATTACTGTATAAGGGATTATGCAGCCTATTAACTGTTAACTGGTAGCCGCGGTGGTGTAGCAGTATAACAACTTGCCTCCAAGACAAACCAGGTTGGATTCCCGGCGGGGACACTTGGTTTTTTACATGTGATAAACGTGGGTGACGGTGTTTGTGCGGGGGTTTTATCGGGTTACTCTCGTTTCCCCGCTCTTGTTTTCCGCTGCTGATTTCTTCACATCCATCTTCACCAGCTTTTGAGACCACCCTGTCAAGCGCACAACAAAACCTCTCAACGTTAAGTGTAAATTAATCGTAACAGTAAATCATGCAGTACTGAAATCATTAGCAGTTGGGTACTTACTTTACTATTGTTACTTGTAGTTCCCTAGAGCTACCGGCTCCAGAGCAGGTAGTTTGCTAGGCATGACATTAAAAGTAGTTAGAACCCTTACACCTAAGTACTGTGTTTGACTCATATAAATGTTTGAGTTTTCACAGATAAAACGTTAAAGAGAGAGGGACAGAACAGGAGATAGGTAACACTGCAGCACCTGACTCTGCACAAAGCTGTTGGTGAGGACGACGATGGTGAACCTGCTGTTCTGCATGGAGGTCACAATGTTGCTGGTGATGAAGGAGCCCAGCACAAAGTCCCTCTCGTGCAGACACAGCCTGTAGTTGGTGGGTTGTTGCTCCATCCGGGGTAGCAGCTTGCCGATCACCCAAGCGCGGTCCGGCCCGCTGTAACACCGCATTGTCTCCAACTGAACTTCACACATTACAAGTACAGACACTGCACAACATGCTTTACACTCTGCCAAATGACAATCCTCTACTGCAAACAGAACGATCAAATTAAAAACGAAATGGCCATATGATACGTAACAACCGTCGCTATTGTCTTTTCATAGTACTAACAGGACGAAACTTAAAAATCATGTTGGAAAAATTACAGATAAATCATGTCGTACTTTTATGTGGCTTGAGTTGCTGTGGAGAGAAACCGGTTCTTGCATATGCACGGAATTAGAGTTTACTTTTTTACACCAATATCGATGATGGCATTTGTCCTTGAATCAGTTAACTACAAATTACGTAGTAAACGGAGTTTTAATTACGGAAGTATAAGGAATTCAAAGAACAAAGTTTCATCTCCTCGTTGAACATCTAAAGTTACATATACTGGATAGAAATGTTCTTCCAGCAATAATTAAGATATTTTAGAACAGTTGAGAGCCGCATTACAATTAACTTTTCAGCAAAAAAAAAAAAAACTGATTATGCACTTTGTATATTACTTAATATGAAATAATTTATTTGTCTTACAGACTGATTCTATTTAATGGTTAACAATTGATTAATTTGCTAACAACATTTTGAATATCGAAAAACCGCTCTAATATTAGTTTTACGAATGTTCCACACAAACAAGTAAACTGAAAAGTAATGCAATATTACTAACATTAAATTTCAAATAGGTAAACCTGCACATTTTTCAAGCATTTAAGAATTTATGAATGGATTTTTACCTTTAAAAGAATTTGAAGTGTGATGTCTTTTGGGAATAGGAGCATCGCTGACACACTTTGCAAGCATATCCCAGTTGACACGTGCCACTAGGCAGGTGGCAGGCCACAATGACACATGTCCCGCGGCTTGGCATGCCCTACCACCCTCCTCCCCGTACGACTCTAGCCCGCCATGAGATCTGTTGAGCGCGAAGGTTTCACGAGATATCGAAACACAGTTCGCCTAAATTTAGGGAAACGCACCACAAACAAATAGCTGACAAGCTGGAATTGGTGCTGAGAACGCCCCCCCCCAAACATTCAGAAACCAGGACACGAGTTTTGAAAGCCATTGTTCTGTGTCCTCCCCTCTCACACCCTCCCACCCACAAGGCGACACGTGCCGACAATTAAGACTGGAGGCTGGCAAGCATAAAAGCCCTTTTAAAGAGTAGTGGGGGTCTGTTCATTAGTACCAGGCCGATAGGTCAGTCAGTGAATTATTACCGCCAGAGACGTTAGTTCAAGAGAGCAGTCAGTCGAAGATCACCGAGCAGAGAGTTAGGTCAGGGGTTCGGACCCCTGCCACATCAGTAGAACATCACCACAGTGAGACGGCAGCAACAGCGGGCCTTTGCCAAAGGCCGCCCATCGCCGGAGCTCACCCACCACAGCTGACATCATTCCAGCAAGAGTTAAGTATACAATCACTGTCAAGAGAAGCCCCCCTCCATCACGAAGTCGTTAGAAGTCGTTAGCAGTCAATCCGAGTAACCAAATTATTACAGTACCACACCTCTCAAGTGCTGATGTATTTCATTTGTGTTACATTCGAGACAATATATTCGTCCATCTAATTGAAACAGCCAAAGTCTACATTATTACAAACCCCTTAACCTTCAGGCAACATATGGTCGGTGCCTGGGGGCATTAACAACGACACTATCAGCCACTCTGTCTTCCACAGTGGCGGTATTGCATCATAGTAAAGTGGCGCCCAACATGGGGCACAGATGCGTCTAAACAGACAGTATCAAAGAACCAGACTATACCCGTATACCCGAGTAAAAAGGTCTCACCCGTACCAGATTACCGCATTAGTCAGGCTGAACATACCGAAGTACCGAGCTAGGAAGGAGGAACCCAAAGACTTAAGGGGAGTCTCAAACCCTTTTGGCACCCAGTCGAGGACGAGTAGCGAGTTCGAGTGAGAAAGCGAGGCGGGAGCCTGAAGCAGTAAGAGAGGAGCAGTGAGCGGAATAGTAGGCCAAGACAGCCCATTGCAGAATGGCTGGCGATAAAGTGGGGAGATATTTCGAGAGCAGACGAGCAACAGGCGAACGAGTGCGATCGAGCGAGTCTAGCGAACATACAGTAGCGAGGAGCAGAGGGGAAGATATGAGGTCATTTTCACTAGGCAGTGGGAAATGATGAGGGGTGGGCGGACTAGGATGCAATTCAGCGCCTACCCATAGTAAATTAGGTAATGAGTACCCTGAAGGAGGTTGACTGTAAATGACGGGAGAATTAGGCAGGTAGACGGGTGAAAAACCGCGCGGCCAGTAAGGAGAAGCGAAGTGAGGCGCTTATCGGGCCTCAAATGCCCAGATACGTGATTAGCAAGGTCACTGAAACGCAGTGGGTCACTAAGTCACGGGGCAGTGACCCAGGTCAGAAAGATAACCGACAACAGTAATAAAAACCGTGAAGTAACACAACCCAAGTGTTATCTAAAGTAATACACCAGAGTATTCAGTCACGCAGGGCGGACCGATAAGAAATAGAGCACCGCGCGTTATCTCCTTTAATATGCGCTGGGCGCGTTAACAAAGTGTGAAGCGAGCCAGCCAAGAAGAAATACCGGGCGGAGATAACGCGGCCGCCCGCCAGAGACGTGTATACCGGGCCGAAAAAATAAACGGACGAGAAGACGGACGGGGAAAGTGGACACACGAGTGTACGGGAAGATGAGTGGACTCAGAATGGACAGTAGGCGAGAAGCGAAGTGCACCAACCAAGCAACGAAGCCGGGGATCCGCAGTCACGCACCGAGAACGGGCCTGCAACGCAGCAGTCCAGTAAGTCCACAGAACGAGAGCAAGTGAGGCGGCCCTCACCCCCTCACCACCACAGATGCAGAGACACACCCAGGTTCCAGTGCCAGGTGCAAGAAGACATCACCCCGCAGCCAGACACAGACTCTTTGGGGTAAGTGTACCCATGCCACCCGCGGAGAAAACTAGGTCAGGTTATACGACCTGCCAACACACCTAAGTGCGCCACAATTTAAGTATGGCAGGAACTGTCTACAGTGACCAGTGTAGTTAGGCCTTCAGCAAGGAACCGATGTAGAACATGTCTTAAGTTTTGTACCGAGAGAGTATGTTTACACTTGCCCTAACGGCAAACGCCGCGGGTAACAGCCGAGAGATAGTAAAGAGGATATATTTTTCTGTTCTTCTACGACCTGTGTGTCGTCATAAAGTTAAAACGTAACATGTGCCAGAGTGATTTGTGTAGTATTGTCAGCCATTTGTTAAAAAGCTCCAGAGTACCAGACATTAGAAATAACTATCGAACAGTTACCAGCCTAGCAGATAAGAGGGTTTTTGATTTGTATGGCCTACGCGCCGACGTAACATAAAATAAATTCCTGTCACCGAAACGTAAAAATTGCCAGCTGTGAAATAGATACAGGCCGTCAGCCACCTGTTTGTTTGCATAACTCAAGAATGGTGTTCCGCCTTACTAGGAAACCGAAGCACAGAAGCACAATTAAGGTAACCCTGTCATTTGTAACATGTAAATTGGTGAGTAACCAGGTAAGAAAGTTGATGTGTACTGTACTGAGTTTTCGACGGGTGTGGTATTAAGTTGGTTGATATTTAGCGAAACAAATAGATAGCCAGGAGTTACACTGTGCTGCAACATACAGTCGATGGTAGGAATAGAACCACAGAATAGAGACACAGTTTTAGGGAGAGTAAACGCCTTGTGTATTGTAACCCGCAGACCCAGAGTGTTAGGCCCTTTTTACAAATAGGGTGCGTGCACCAACAGCCAGGCGGTGAGATAAGATGACCGCGAAGGAAGGGAGAGACGTAGAGAGGGGAAGTCGCAGCTGTCACAGTTCATGAAGCCACCTGTGAAGCCGGAGAAACGTAGTGCGAGGCAAGAGCACAGAGTAGGTTACCTTTCAGAAGCAAAATTATGCCGAAATCGGGCAAAGATAGGCCAGCTTCGAAGAGAAAGGGAGGAATTTGACGTGTGACGTCTTTTGGGAATAGGAGCATCGCTGACACACTTTGCGAGCATATCCCAGTAGACATGTGCCACTAGGAAGGTGGCAGGCCGCAGTGACACTTGTCCCGTGGCTAGGCCTGCCCTACCACCCTCCCCCCCGTACGCCTCTAGCCCGCCATGAGATCTGTTGAGCGCGAAGGTTCACAAGAAATCGAAATGCAGTTCGCCCAAAATTTAGAGAAACACACCAGGAAGAAATAGCNCAAACCTTCAGAAACCTGGATACGTGTTTTGAAAGGCAATGTTCTGTGTCCTACCCCCTCACACCCTCCCACCCACAAGGCGACATGTGCCAACAATTAAGACTGGAGGCTGGCAAGCATAAAAGCCCTTTTCGAGAGTAGTGGGGAGCCAGTTCATTAGTACCAGGCAGAGAGGTCAGTCAGTGAATTATTACCGCCAGAGATTTTAGTTCAAGAGAGCAGTCAGTCGAAGATCGCCGAGCAGAGAGTTAGGTCAGGGGTTTCGACCCCTGGCCATGTCAGTAGAACATCACCACAGTGAGATGGCAGCAACAGCAGGCCTTTGCCAAAGGTTGCCCATCGCTGGAGCTCACCCACCACAGCTGACATCATTCCAGCAAGAGTTAAGTATACAATCACCATCAAGAGANGGAGCTCACCCACCACAGCTGACATCATTCCAGCAAGAGTTAAGTATACAATCACCATCAAGAGAAGCCCCCCCTCTATCACAAATTCGTTAGAAGTCGTTAGCAGTCAATCCGAGTAACCAAATTATTCCAGTACCACACCTCTCAAATGCTGATGTATATTATTTGTGNAGTCGTTAGCAGTCAATCCGAGTAACCAAATTATTCCAGTACCACACCTCTCAAATGCTGATGTATATTATTTGTGTTACATTCGAGACAATATATTCGTACGTCAAATTGAAACAGCCAAAGTCAACATTATTACAAACCCCTTAACCTTCAGGCAACATATGGTCGGTGCCTGGGGGCATTAACAACGACACTATAAGCTACTCGGTCTTCCACAGTGGCAGTATAGCGTCAAATTAATTTCCTCATTTGTGCTAATTGAAGTTAACTGATGCTTGGAATACTGATGAAAGTTTATTTTCACTTCAGAAATTCATACTTGAAGAATGAGTTGGAAACAAAAATGTTTAGAATACCGCAAAACATTTAGTAAAAAATCTGACGTGACTATAAATATTCTGTCAGGAAATATTTTGTCGATCTATACGTCGATAACAAACGTGTTTTTACAAATTAAGAAGAGCTAGTGGGAAAACCTTCCTGTTAAAAACTATATTAAAAAATACATTTTTAGTGCAGTTACAGCNTCGATAACAAACGTGTTTTTACAAATTAAGAAGAGCTAGTGGGAAAACCTTCCTGTTAAAAACTATATTAAAAAATAAATTTTTAGTGCAGTTACAGCTCTAACAACAAACTTAAAGTGACGTGAATCTTAGAGCTCCTGGCCAATTTTCGAACTGAATATTCGCAAAAAAAAATGCCAGCAATTCCTCTCTTTTCAGCGAACTACATTAATTAATAATTTTCGACACTATATATATATATATATATGCACACATAAAATTCACGATATCACCTGGCGATTTCCTGAATATTAACCATACGTAATTTTTGTGATTGGATCATTTTTTTACACGACATGGATGAATACCCAACAAGTTTTAAACCCTTAAGTGAAAGGTAGAATCTTGCATATCCGAAATAAATATGTCTTCAGGAATCGAATACAAGGATTATCATAATAGATGTGATTTCAGTAAAGCACCATCGACATACACTCATGTTTAGAGATAGCCATATAAGGGAAAGTTTGTCATGTTTCACAAACGGAATACGTTTTATGTTAGTTAATCAGGGATCGTTAAGTATATTCGGTATTTTTTTCCCGAAAGAAATAGTTTTATTTTGCTTAATGCCATACGCTTTGCGTCTATAAGGTCATTATTAGGAATATTCACTTATTTATGAACCAACGGACTTGAAGATGAATTCGGAAAGTTAATGTAAGCACCCTATACAGAAACATTATGTGTTATCAGTGATATATTTTAAATAGCTACATGCAGCAATAAACGAGTACAGAAATGTTCAATAAACCAAATTTATAAGATAGCCTTATTTAATCAGTTGTGGACCGGAATAGTAATATATATTTGCTAGAGGGAACATCAAGATGTCACTATCCGCGTCGCTGGAGTCTGAACGTAATCTAATGGCGAGTGTTGTTAAGCTTACCTGTAGCAGACGAAGGCGTCGTACTGATAGTTGTGGGAGGCATAAAGCATGACGTTGGAACGCCGCCTCTTCATCTTGACGAGGTGCATGAGGTAGGTGAGCTCGAAGCGGTAGACGTACATTAGGACGACGACGCAGGTGATGACCGCGACGACGGCGGTGAGAGGCAGCCCCAGCACGAGGGCGTAGTTGACGGGCTCCTGCCGCTGTTCGCACGCCGTCGTGTCAAACAGGACCTCGGTGACCGGGGCGCCCTGCTTGCTGACCGGTGTCCAGCAGACCAGTGGCTTGTTGCTTCCGGCGACGAGGACCCGTGGTCTCCCGGACTGCCTCGCTCGCCGCAGCCAGTCTTGTAGCTCCGGCATGTGGCAGTCGTTGCAGTCGACGGGGTTGGCCCCCAGGTCCACCGACATCAGCTGCTGCAGCGAGTCCGTCATCTCCAACGTCAGAGCGCTCATGCTGTTGTATGACAGGTTCAAGTTCTTCACATACGTTAACCCACTCGCTCTGGCGGAAACGTTCGACCAGCAGTTCAAACTTCGGCTCGTAGCTTCGAAGACGTCGGGGTTAGACCAGAACTTGATGCTGTTATTAGACAGGTCCAGATTTGCGACGCACCCGGAAGAAACGATTCTTTCGGAGAAGCTGAGATTGTTATGCGACATGTCCAAGTTTGCGAGCACGGTGCGCGGGCTGAACTCCAACTTCGGACCCTCTGTTAACCCACACGACGATAAGTTCAGCTCCTTCAAATAGTGCAAAGTGAAGAAAGCACTTGACAAGACCTCGCGAAACTTGTTCCCTACCAAGCGTAACATTTCCAAGTCCGTCTGGGATTCGAAAATTTCCACAGCTCCCTCGTCGCTGATCGAAGTCAGGCCACAATAACTCAAGTCCAGCCCCGACAACTTGATGCCGTTTTTTCCAAGAAGAGGAAGCAGTAAACTTAAATTCTTGACATTTATGCTTGCGAGAGACAGCCACTTGAGGTGTCTGAGAGTCTTTAACACTTCCGTGAAGTTTCTCATGCCTTCCTCGCTCGTTTCCAAAGGGTTTCCGGACAGATCCAAGCTCGTCAGTTTACACAAATGTGATATCCCTGCAGGAATATTACGCAGTTTGTTGTGCGCAAGACTCAGATTCTCCACGTTTGAAACATTCAGAAAAATTTCTGGAAACAAACAACAGCATAATCAGTAACAATCCGAGAAAAGGCTGTAATTTTATTCTCGATGTGCAAAACACTGGCCTAGGAACATTTTTCTTCTTCTTTAGTAACTACATGCAATTAACACAGAACCATTAAAAATCACACATATAACATTAACAACATCAACTTATTTACTTTTATTCAATTCTATTTTTAACAGTAATATGTAGAAAATAACAGGCCGATTACTTTACCATATGTATCCTTTTAATAACTGTTATATGCATGTAAACAAATTAAAGTAAATGCCAAAACCACACGTCAAGTCAACAATTTCAAGAAAATTCAATTTTCGATCTTTCAGGGTCCTCTTGAAAAAAAATTGTTGTGGTCCCTTTATTGAAAGGGTGTTACATTTGCTGCATATCGAATGGAAAGCTGTAGGTTTGCATTCCAATTCAATGACTTATTTATGTGAAGTTTTCAACAAGTTAGGACGACTCCACGTAAAACCTGTATTTCTTATGCTAAGTAATTTTAAATTGGGGTAAAAGCACATTAAAATATACATTAATACACACATTTTACTTACGATCGCCTCATACTTCCTAAGTAACTTAATACCGGTGAGGAAGTAGAAAACTGAAAAATAACTTGGCAGTCTGTGCGCGTTAATGAAGAAAAATTACGGACGAGGCTAATGAATTTTAAGGGTCACTTCCCTATAATTAGATATTTTAAATGTAATTATAAGATGAAGATATGAACATTTTATAATTATTGTTGAATGGTACCCAATTGACGAAGGCTTACTCCTTATCTTAATTTAGTTACTCATTGCCCTTTGCGGAAGCTGTCAAGCCTACACTTTTGGGGAGAGAAAATACAGAATAAAAAATATTTTCTGAGACTTTAAATTGGGACACAAGTGTTATTTAAAAAAATGAAAGAAGATATTAGTCCAGACATCTAGAAAGAATTGGCGAGAGTACAACAAAAATGTTAAAAAGCAAAAAATAAATATTTACGCGTATTAACGTCAAACCATTTTACGAAATGGAAAATGTTTGAAATGTATAATAAAATAAAATAAAGAAACATTGTAACACAGGCTCTGTTATCTTTTAGACTGACAGCAATACCGCTCCTTCAAGGTTACTGAGCAAAAACTTTACATTTAGAGTACGGACATCAATAAGAGCATACAACTTTCCAGGAAGCAATTTACTGTTAAACTGCAAAATACGAACAACATATTTAAGATAAATTTATTTTTAAAATCAGAAAACTGGTAATTCTGTTACTTTTACCGTGGAAATCTTGGACTCAGTGCAAATGATGCTAGTTAGTTTTTCTTGCTATGCTTGTTCTGAAAATTTGTATTAGCAGAATAACGTAACCGAGTCCATTCCTATGTTAATTTTACTTATTGCGGAAAAATACTAAATGAGTATAAAGTATATCGTAATTAGGGCTTTCAAAGGTACTCAGTGTACCGTGAACAGTACATGGTTTCGTAGATACAACATACGAAACCATGTACCTGCTCCACTTAAAACATATCAGTTTACGCGTACTGTAGTATTTATGATTTGTCAAATTGGGTAGGAATCTGTTCATTGTTTCCCTAGTTATGACACAAATTTTAGTATTTTTCATATGTCATTATCTTACAAAACGGCGACCAAAAGAAACTACGCATAAGCATGTTTGATGCTTGTAGATGATACTTTCAGCATACTAAGTGTCGTCTAAATGGTTAAAATGGTGTGATATATACACCAAATTACCATAAAAGATTTATATTTCCTCCATATTGAAAGTGTCATCAATTTAAATGGCATATGTTAACACGGCTTAACAGAAATAGTTATCGGCCAAATATTGCGGAATCTACTGATTAATTTCCAAGATCTGATGTAAATTCTTTACTTTAGCTTACTTTCCGAAGGAAAGATGGACTTATTCAATCATAGGTACGTCTGTCTGGGATGTATGTCGCACCCTAATAATTTTTAAAATCGATAACCGAAATTCACCAAACTACATCCACATTCAGTATTTGGTAATGGCATCGGATTTCACGCCAAGTACATATTTTCAAAATAACGCTAATTAGAAAATTAAGGGCGCTATGAATATATCTAGGGAACTATTTAAACGATTTGAAAAAAATTTGGTAAGTTGATAGTACATTTTATAATCATTGAAATTAGAAAGCGATAAACATATTAGTCCGCCAATTTGGAAATAAGTGCAGATTGAAAATATATCACTTTTCTATTATAACACGGGAATTATTTAACCGAATTCAACCAAATTTCGTCCGTTAACAATGCACGATGTATGAATTTAATTCATTAACCGATTATGCTGTTAATAAGCTATTTTTGAAGATAGCGCAAATTGAAAATAAATTAATCTTTCCATTAAATATTGGGACCATTTAAACAATTTAAACCAACTTTGGTACGTTGACGGTGCATCATGTAAGCATTGAATTTTGTACCCAATAAAGCTATTTGTCCGCCATTTAGTAAGATAATGTATATTAAATAAATAAAGGTTTTCCAGAATATATCGAGAACCATTAACTCAATTTAAACCAAATTTGGTACTTTAGTAGTGTACTACGTAGGCATTGAATTTATAAAGTGAAAATATAATTAATCTGCCATTTTGGAAGAAAGTGCAAAATTGAAAATATCTTTATTACTACACAATTGATTCCTCCCATATTTAGCATATAAGTAATACAATTGTAGGCCGTATTAATATATGCAATTTAAATGGATAAGAGAATTTTTCTTAATGGTGACAATAGTATTTTATGTTAACTTTCATTAACTACAATATTCTTTGACCAGTTTCGACAAAATTTGAGATGATGAAAATATATTTTAAAGGAATAAAATTTGTTTAAATATAGCCTTACTGTCTGCCATTTTGTAAAATAGCACCATGTGAAAATAAAGTTTTAATGTCATATCTCGGTATATAATCAACTGATTCCCACTAAAATTGACACTCAGGTAATACTACAGAATATCCTGTAAACTGAAATATTTTGGTGGGTCAGACTATTATTTTCAAAATGATGGATACATAAACATTATAGACTACTATGCTATATTTACAAAACCATGTAACCAATTTCAACTTAACTTTGATGCTACACCACTGTGGAAGACAGGGTCGCGTATTGTGTCGTAGTTCATTCCTCCAAGCACAGACTATAATGTGCCTTGAAGGTTGAGGGTATTGCAATAATGCAGTCTTTTGCTTATTCATTTTGAAGGACGAATATATTGTCTNAAGGACGAATATATTGTCGAGAGTTTGAACCAAGACTACATACATCAACACTTGAGAGGTGTGGTACTCTAATTTGAATTTGACTACTCGTATTAACTGTGGATGACTTCGTGGTTAAGTGGGGGGCTTCTCTGCGCGACAATGATTCTATACTTAACTCTTGCTGGTATGATGTCAGCTGTGGAGGGTGAGCTCCGGCGATGGGCGGCCTTGGCAAGGCCTGCAGGTGCTGCCGTCTCACTGAACTGCTGTTCTACAGACGCGACCAGGGGTCCGAACCTCCCCCCTGGCCGCACTGGCGCGGTTGGCCTAACTCTCTGCTCGGCGATCTTCAACTGACTGACTACTCTGGGCGGTAATAATCAACTGATACCACACTTCTCTCGTAAAGGGATTTTTATGCATGCCAGCCTCCATCCTTAAGTGTTGGCACGTGTCTATATTATAAGGGGAGGGGGTGAGGTGGTGGAAAAGAGGAACAATGTATTTCAAAACACGTGCCCTGGTTCCTGAAGGTTGGGGAGTGGGGAAGGTAGCACTTTGCTCCTAGCTTGCTCTGTCAGCCATTTATTCGCGGTACGTTTCCACATTGTCCTGTGGTTAGCTGAGGGGGAGGGGGGTGTTCTCGGCACCATTATCCAGCTCGTAAGCTGTTTCTGAATTTAGGCGAACTGCATTTATCTATCTCGTGATACCTCCGCACTCAACAGATCTCACAGGCTTGCTAGAGGCGTAGGGAGGTGGGTGGGTGAAGAGGAAGGCCTAAGCCGCAGGACACGTGTAACTGTGATTCGCCACCTGCCTCGTGACACGTGTCGACTGGGGAGGCGCTCGCAAAGGGGGTCAGCGAGGTTTCTATTCCACAAGACGTCACACGTCAACTTTATATACTGGCAATATCTAGTCAACCATCAAATAGGTTAATATTTAAGCTCATTTGTCAGCCATTTGAAAGATAGCACTAAATGAAATAGTTAGCTGTGTGTCCTTTCTTGGGAAACAATTAACTCATACCCACCGAATTCAAGCTGCAAGTTTTACTTTTGTAGTCCATTTAAATTTTATGACTTAGGGAGGTAATCGCATATTTTTAAATAACAGCCACGTCAATATTTTAGGTTACTAAGCCACATGCCCCAAACAATTTCAACCGAATTTAATATGTAAGAGTATCTACGACAAACATAGAATGTGCCAATAGAGTAATGAAAATAGCACCACATGAGGAACTGGAGCTTTTATGTCGTACGTCCGGGACCAAAAAACCTATTCTCACCGAATTTTGCTAAAAAGCAGTGCTACACAAGACCATGTTTTAAGAATAACTGGATTTATTTACAATATGGCAAACGTATAAATCATTTAGATAAATTTGTCATATTAATTAATAAATTTAACCAATTTCTATTCAACTTACTTTGCTGAGAGCAGCCGTAAGAAGAATCAAATACGCTCACAGATATCATTTTTTGCCGACTTTTTCTAAGATAGTGCCAGGTGATGAAATGCCACATTTGTCATATCTTGGGAACCAATGATCGAATTCCCACCAAATTTTGCACACAAGTAGCACTACAGTGGACCAGGTAAACTTACATTAAATGTCGCTTTAAAAATTAGTTAGATACATTTTTCATATCTACTAAATTATTTCAGAAATTTCACCAAACATTTTGTGCTGACATGTGCCAAATGAAAAACTAAAGCTAATGCAATATCTCAACCAGTCTACCTATTTCCACCAAATTCTACACACAAATAGTGCTACTGTAAGCCATGTAAAAACTTACATGATTTAAGTGATTCACACACTTGTTTTCAAAATGATGCCTCTGTAGATATTTGAAGATACTAAACGCAGTCTACCAAAACTTTGCACTGATGACTACCGAAGTTTTTGCTCCGAATCCTACCTTCGTAATGTAATTGACTGCACGCCAGCTTACGGTCTAAGGCGTTCTGTGTTCGAGTCCCAGGCAAGGCACGTGTATATTTGTAGTTGTCTCGCTAGTAATGCATTTGTTTCTGGTTGCATCTCTAATGATATCTCTATAAACGAGACGTCAAGAGCCACATACCATCTAACAATATACCTCTTTAAAATAAATAATATGATAAACTGTCAGAATAAGAAATTTAGTTTTAGTTGGTTAAATGGTTCCTAAGATATGAAATACCACTCTAAATATGAAAAGGTCAGCTATTTTGGCTACAAGCTATAAAAATAGCTAAATTCTCAAAGTTGGATGCCCTTTACTAAGAACTACATGTGCAACACGTTTAGTGAGATTCTGTTCACGGGTTCAAAAGATTATACGGGGGACACACATGTATGCACACACAGACGCAAAGGGAGGAATGTGATCTCATAAGGTCATATTTCATTGGGAAAGTAGGCTAAACACGACGTGAATAGGATTTCAGGCTGGAACATAGTTCACGGAAGTAACTGCGTTGATATTTTTGTACAGTTACTCTTAACATAACTTAAGTGCAACAAAAATTGTATAGGCTGTTCGTAGTGAACTAAGCACTTTTGAAAGCCCTGCTTAGATCTACTTGTATGCACGGTCTGTATTCTTCCACCATATGTTATTTAAAAAAAATCTATATTTTATAAAATACTAATTTTAAAACTTGAAAGCTTTAAAGAAATATATAAATCAAATCCTTCTGTATTCAGAAATTTTCACCTAACACATTTAGTTCAATGCTGAGACAAGGAACTTCTTTCCCTCCATTATAACCAACTTTACAGGACGCATGCCAGTCAGTATACACCTTAAAACATATACAGGTAGGAGTAGTAACACTTTTCAAAGGTTGCTTTCGAAGTGCTGAATTAACCATGAGCAGGCTATAGCTAAAGTATTTTATTCTCATAAAAGGGTGGGCATGTTGAAAACTCACATGTAAGAAACATGTTAATTTCTGTTGACCATGTGACTTAGACAGTTGCATTGGCCACGGGTAAGGTTTATTCTACCCATGTTGGGCAGTTGAGTGCTTTTAATTTGGCAACTAAAATTTTTAGCCGTCAAGATGCACTGGTGTCGCATGTGTACCGGATTTTTTCCGTACTGTATGGAAGTAAATGGGATAATTGCAATTTTCATCTAATAAATATAATTGTGTGAAATCTTCCGACTTGTTTTCTGTATGAACCTAGGTAAATAATAACTTGTTTTTTATACTAGAGTGGAAATACAAAGAAAAAGGTCCAAATTTCGTTAAATATTCTGTCGTAATCGGAATTTAGCCAAGCGTTGGCTTACACAACAACTTTATTTAAACATAACAACGGAATCGGAAAAAAAGTACGAAATGGTTAAAAAGATTATCATTTTGGGTTTTCCTGCACAGTTTGCTTAAATGAAAGGAGAAAAGTACAAAATTCCTTTTGATAAGAGTTCTACTTATTTCGCACGTATTTTTGTAACGTTTTCCCTTTGAAATAAGCTTCCTTATAAACGATCAATGGTAAACTAAGTTGTATTTTTATTGTTTGCTCTTGTAAACACAGTTTGAGGGAGTGAATATTACTTAGGAAAGAAAGAAAGTACTAAAACCTTTGGGTGGGGCAAGTATATATATCACAACTCGAGCTAAACATGAACTTTTACACTCAATGAACAGAAGCTCTCCATTTACTACTAGCTTTAAAGCGACCACTTTGGAACACCAGCGCACTTTGCGGTGGGAAATTTTCCCTGTGGCAAACACTCTCATAAGACTGAATTCACAGTAGTCCGTCACATCCGTCAGTCGTCCATCCGCCCGGTGGTCACGTGATCTTCAGCCAGACGCTGGGCTACGTTTTTTTCTATCCGTCTACCTGTCAAATATTTACCCTACTTTAACTTTTGACGGGTGAACCACCGCCTTCTGACGACATTACTTAGACGAGAATACACACTTTGAAATAAAATGCAAGGCTGTGAATCTGTGTTTATTTATTTTTGGTGGTAAATTCAGCATTTAAAAATGGAAAGAAATTCGAATATTTATTCTTATCAAGTAAATAAATAATTTTCCTAAAATGTTTTCCTCTTGAAAATGTATTTCCAATGAAAAAATTCCTCCAACTAAAGAAATATCACGGTGTTAAGAGTTGTACATAGTCCCATCTCGAGTGAGCAACACACAGTGGTTTTGTAATATTTTATGTTTTGGGACTATCAAAAATATGGCGATGAATTTGTTTTCCGTACTTGTAAAAACTTTAATTATTCTGGCTATGGTTACACTTTTCCATTCTATTGGTGTAAAATATTGTTTTTAATAATGAAATCGCGTAATTTTGCGCATGATTTTCAGTTAATTAGAAAATAAATACTTGAAACAAAATGAACAGTGGAATCAGTTATAGTTTTCAGAGTAAATTCATGCCAAACAAAGGTATTTGTCACAGAATTGAATTTTAAGAATTTAACCAAAACTGTAGGTATGTTTTGCGCATTCTTAGGCCCGTCTCGTGCTGCTGCCTGCTCGCTACGTGATTTTCCTCGACTCGACCGGAGTTTTGGCTGGGAAGGGAGGGGATGGCTGGCAGTGGCCTGCCGCAGTAGGGGAGGTATTGTCTGCTCTGAAGGACAGGCGTCTGTTAGGCGGGCCTGAGGAGGTATAGTCAGTTCACGACTGGAAGAGACTTTCTTGAAGCCCTGCTAAAGATCTACTTTCCAGCCCATTTCGTATCCTTCCGCCAAATGTAAACAAACATTGCCATGTGGCAGTCACATGGTAATGTTTACATGCAATGTTTACATTCCACCGTGTGTGTATATGCCGTTCGTACCAGCACATACCCATTATAAAATTCATGTATATATTATTAATGGGTATTCCACAAGCGTAAAGTTTTTAATCTTGAGAATTTCACACAAAAGATTATGCGATGCAGGCGAAAAGCATTTCATTCTATAAACCCAAAATGTGAGTATTAAAAATTTGATGTTTCGCGCGCGCGCGCGTGTGTGTGTGTGTGTGAT
>NQII01002657.1:11603-53241 GCA_002778355.1 Clitarchus hookeri | reverse complement strand
CTTTCACTTTGATTACATATTATAGATGTGGCGCAATACTTTGCATTGAAATGTGTCAACATTCAAGGAGTCCATCCAACAACATAAACATGGCACCGCCAATCTCTCATAAGCCCCCGGATGGCCGTGCTGTCACGAGGTCAGGAAACGAAGTTCCCATAACTCTTATAGTGGGTTTCCAACAAAAATGCAACCCGACAGACTTTTTTCAAATAATTTAGGTGGTGGTAGGCCACTGTGTTTATGTTTTAGTTGGGCTCCGGGCCCGTATTTTATGCTGTTAACCTCTGTTGCTATCTTAAAATATTTTTCCAAACAAAAATCTAACTTAAAACTAATACGAAAAGACATTGGTTTCACTAATGTCTAATATTCAAACAATTAAATTGAAACATGTTGCTAAGCAAATGCTTAGAGAAGGAACAAAATAAGTGTGCCACAGATTTTGTAAAGAAATGACAATAACAAATTAAACATAACTAAAAAATGTGGCTCCAGTAAACAAAATATTAGAGAGAACTGTTGTTTACAATAATTAAAGAAGCTGACAATGGTGTATCCTAACACCTCCAGTTTGCATTAAGTTAAAACATCCTAAAGGCATAAGCTGCAGTACTTATAAATACTGTTTATTTATTTATTAGTTAGAAGTACCGGTAATAACTTATGGATTTTAGTGATTCCATTTGCTACAGAATTACCATAGATCAAAACAAAAAAATACATAAACAACTCAACACAGCAGCAACTATAAAAAAAAAAAAAAATGAATACATCCATCTCCACTCCAAAAATTAGAAACCAGTTATTAAAAAAAATTACATGCTCCAATAGCTGCTCTCTGATGTAGACTGCTACTTTACATATAATGCTATAAAGCAATGCTCAACAACATTACCCTACAATTTAATACTACACAAAAAGATTTTGCAAAAAAAGGATACAGCAAACGGAATGTTGTGCCCCTGCAGCCAATTGATGATGGGTAGGAAGGAGGTCGATGACAACCCCTTGAAGAGGTGCTGAAATCACCACACGATACAACAAATTAAAATGTATACTCTTGAAAGTTGCCAACAGTATGTCTGTTGTATAGAATTTTTGAATTAAGCACAATTCTTTCCAAAATATAAACTTTTAAATCGTTGGTTGGTTGCATAGT
The DNA here is from genome assembly GCA_002778355.1 of Clitarchus hookeri. Taxonomy (NCBI): domain Eukaryota; kingdom Metazoa; phylum Arthropoda; class Insecta; order Phasmatodea; family Phasmatidae; genus Clitarchus; species Clitarchus hookeri. The sequence goes on along the minus strand of NQII01002657.1, from coordinate 52,079 downwards.
ATTTAATGAATACCAAATTTATGATTTGAGACATCTATAATGTGAGCGTGATAAGAATGTCTATAACTACTGTGCTCGGAATTCTTAAACTTTCTATCATATTACATGTAACTGTTTTCCTGATCTGTGTTGACTAGCACAGAATCTAACATGTCACAAAGAATATAAACATTTTATTTATTCAAAAACAAAAGGTTGGAACTCACACCTGTGTGATGTGATATGGTGCATTGTCCATGACGATGACCCTTTNATGTAACTGTTTTCCTGATCTGTGTTGACTAGCACAGAATCTAACATGTCACAAAGAATATAAACATTTTATTTATTTAAAAACAAAAGGTTGGAACTCACACCTGTGTGATGTGATATGGTGCATTGTCCATGACGATGACCCTTGTATGTTTTTGGTATCAGTAACTGTAGTTGACCCAGAAACTGAATTATGGTCTTTTTAAATTATGCAAATTAGGTTGGCTATGTAGCACTAAAAGTGAAAAATATGACACTGATAATTTACAATAACTAAAAGACAATGGCTGTAGAACAGCGGTGTTGGGGAAATGCATTAATACACAATTGTTTTCTTAAAAGATTATGACTGCTATTTCATCGATTACGATGTCCTCTCGTGTTTAGTGAAGTGATACAGATATGTTTAATAGTAGGGGAAGTTCCAGTTATATCGACTGTAATCTATTACGTGATGTATAACAATGGCAATTAATGCCACCATGTAACTTATAAATACAAAACAAGCTGTTTCTTCAGAATATTAAAATGCACCATCTCTCCATAACCTATATAAAATTAATTGACTATAACAAACTCACTATAGAGGCAATTTCCCTTACCATTGTCAGTTGTCTTTATAATAAATTTCCACTCTATATATTGGGTTGTTTATGAAGAATCCCTCGCAGGGGTACACAAATGCCAACACAAAGTAGTTTTTATTTTTAATTACACATTATAATATCACCTTTTGGTTAGGTGATTCATACACTCACATTTGAGTCTTGATACCTGCCAAATGCTGAAGTTTGGAAGTAGGTATTGAATCTGTTCTGCGGCGTGAGGCGCCAGCACTTGATGCTAGCCCTCAGTGATAGGGCGTAGGAATAAGTCGACACTGTTGTCTCTAGGTCCAATTTACTAATAAATTACACTTTATTTGCGAGTTCACATAATCGAGTTTTATTGTTGCTTGAACAGGTTAAATGGTACATGAACTCACGAGACAAACTCCCTCCATTTTCTGTACGTAGATTACGTGATACTTGGCACAGCGATTTTGTCGAGGGGGGAGGGGGGGGGAGATTCTTCACACTTGGTGTAGAACTACTTATCTGACACTGCGGCGCTGTCTTCCCTCGGCTGGCGACCTGGAACTGCTCTCGCACTTGGTGGGCGTCTCGGCGCCGGGCCTCGAAGTTCCTCCTTCTCGGGTCCACGCAGTACTCTGCGCCTGACGACGGCCGGCTGCCGTTGACGTCTGCTCGCGGATTCGCTCCNTCCCAACTCCCTGCACCATTCCAAACTGTAGTTAAGGAGGTTGCCCTCCTTAGCTAACATTTAGGAGCTCGCTGAGTTTCCCCAGCAAGCCCGGTACCCAAAATATTCCCCTCCACTTCCCCTGCCTGCACAGGAAAAGAAGAGGGAGGCAGCTCTGCCTGGTTTATGGCTCTACTTTTTAAAAACTTTAAAATTTTGAAAAGCAGGTTAAGTAAATAACCTGGACAGGAATAGACTTTTCCCGGCCAGGTGTTTGAATAGAATAAGAGGATGTTATTGCCAAATGAAAAAATCAGTAAAATAATCCCGTGAATCTAATAATCACAAAGTCGAGTTGCTTGTGCTTGCTCATGAAATGTTGGTGTGGTTGAAGAGATGGTCATGACTATAGATTTTAATTAGTATTGTAAAGATAGTGCTTTAAAATAGCAGTAGAATGTTATTTATTAAATAAATCGGCGCGTTTTGAATGTTGACTGCTCTGGAGACGCATGCCAGGTACTGTTATCGTAGACTATATTATCTTAAATAGTTTGTTTTGTTTGGACTGACTTTAGGGTAGTAAACGCGGCATTTTTGGACGTTTGAGTTGAGTGTTAGTATCTGGGAGATATTTACCGAGTACTCTAATTGCTGGGTTACTGTGTGTTTCTATTTTATCATAGTATTTATTGTTTTGAGAGACGATTTTATTTCCTATATAGGGTATTTTGAGGGCTTCATGTAAGTCGTTTATCCGAGTGAAGTACGGCGCGTTTCCCAGAACTCGTAAGAATTTGTTTTGTACTNATTTGTTTTGTACAGTTTGTAGGGAATTAATCAATACCTTGGCTGCAGTTCCCCAGATTTCATTACCATACATGAGGGCTGATCGGACTAGGGAGGTGTATAGTAATATTTTGAGCCGCAGGGGAAGTCTAGGTGATTTTAAAAGCGGGTAGAGTTGTGGGAGTTTGGCTATTGCAAGTTTGCGAGTCTGATTTATTTGCGGGTGCCATCTAAGTTTGTCGTCAATTATTAAACCAAGGTATTCTGCTTGTGTGGAGTATGGAATGACATCGTTATTATATTTTAGGGGTTTTAAGTTGTTGGGCTTTCTTCTGCGTGTAATGAGTAGAGCCTGGGATTTTTCCGCATTGATTTTTATTTTCCATTTATGGTAGTAATCTCTCAGCTCATCTAACTGCATTTGTGTGTAAATATTGACATAAAAGATTGATCTGTCATGGTAAAAAATTACAGTGTCGTCGGCATACATTTGTACTTTTGCGTAGTGACTTGGAATGTCGGCTGTATAAATGTTATAAAGAAAAGGAGAGAGTGTGGAACCCTGAGGAACCCCAGCTCGTAATCTGCGCGTTTTTGATTTGGCATTATCTATTGAGACGTAGAATTTTCTATTTGTGAAACAACTTTTTAGAAGGCNTTGTGAAATAACTTTTAAGAAGGTGGATGTAGCAGTCCGGGAATTTAAAGTTTATAAGTTTCTGAATTAGGCCGGGAATCCATACTTTGTCAAAGGCTTTTGCTACATCTAGAAATACCGCGACAGTGTATTTTTTAGCATTGTTGGCTGTTACTGTATCTGTAATGAGTTTGGTTAATGCGTGGGTAGTGGAGTGGGCTGCTCTGAAGCCGAACTGCGTGTCTGGTATTATTTTCCTTACCCGAGCATGGGTTTTTAATCTNATCTAGCTAGCAGTAGTTTCTCAAATATTTTTCTTAGTGAGCTGAGTAGTGAGATTGGGCGGCGGTTTTGGGGTAGTGCGGGATCTTTGCCTGGTTTGGGGATTGTGATAATTTTTGCCTGTTTCCAATTTATTGGAAAGTATTTGAGTTTTAAAATTGAATTAAATATCTTTAGTATGAAAACGAGCGCCGGGTATGGGAGGTTTTTGAGTGTTTGGTATGTTATTTTGTCGTCTCCTGGTGCTTTTTTGGGTTTCACTGATTTTATTGCAAGCATTAACTCGGGGAAGGTAATGAAATTTGGCTTCCTTTTGGTTTTAATTTTGAGAAAATTTGTAGTGTTTGTAATTACATCCCTTGTAAAGTCAGGGTCTCCGATGTCATTGTTGGGAGTGAATTGTTCTGCCAGGGAGTCGGCTATAGCTTCAGCTTTGTCAACAGGAGTGTATTTTAATCCAGTGGGTGTTAAAATTGGAGTGGAGTCTAAATTGGATTTTTTTCCTGTAAGTATTTTGGAAATTCGCCAGAAACTTTGAATATTGTCAGAAAATTCAGTGACAAAAGTCTCCCATTTATTGATTTTTAGTTTAACTAACTTATTTTTCAAGTCTTTTTTGAGTTTATTATAATTAGACTTAAGGAGGTTGGTTCTATGTTTTTGATATAAATGTCGGGCGTGTCTTTTTTCTGCGAGTAAAAAATCTATTTCTGGAAAGTTTTGCTTTAAAAATTCGCGTCTGTTGATGAAAGTAGTATTTTTCTTTAGTTGTGTTGTGATAGTATTTTGTAGGAGATCTAAAGCCGAGTCTATATCTTTTTTCTTTTTGATTTCAATTTCGTGTAGGGAGAAAATTTCTTCCAAATCAACTTTAAACTCGTCCCAATTAGTTACGGGAAATTTACTGAGAATTGAGTCTGGATGTTTGACTAAATTAGTACTAATTTTGCAGAAAACTGGTAAGTGGTCGGAGTGTAACTCTTCTAAGGGGTGCAATTCCAAGATCGGATTAGGGAAGTTAGTCAGCATAATGTCCAGAACGCCTGGTTTGTATCTAACTTGAGTTGGGAAGTGTGTGGGGGATTCTGGTGCGCAGATTAAATAGTTATTGTTTTGCGAATGCGCTAGTACTACACTGCCTTTTCTATTCAATACTCTGCTGTTCCAATCTGGGTGTTTGGAATTTAAGTCGCCTGCAATAATAAATGGGTATTGGGTGTTGGTTATTTTATCCAGGTCAGATGGTAAGAGTTCTTTTTTAGGTGAGAGGTATGCAGAACAGACTGTTAAATGTCCGTGATTTGTGTTAATATTAATTGAAGTTGATTGTATATTCTCGCAGTTAGGGTTTATGTTTATATGGTGTTGCAATTTTTTATGTACCAAAATTAGCGTACCTCGTTCTGTTTTTGTGCAGTCTGACCGATAAGTTATGTAATTTTTAACCGAAAAACGTTTTTTGGGTGTTAAAAGGGTTTCTTGTAATAAGGCTATTTCTATGCCATATGTCTCCAGAAGTCTTTCTAATTCGTAGAGCTGCGTGAACACTCCGTTACTGTTCCAGTATAAGAGGGAGAGGGTACCGGGATCTTGCTGGGGAGCGTGATCCATTTAGGGTATATCCTGGAATGTTGTCAGGGCCTCCAGCAGGAGCATTTGTTTTGCCTTTTTGTCTTGTGTTACGCTGGCCAACATTATGTAACCCCGGAAATGGTCCATGATGGACTTGAAGTCCGCCTCCCTCAAAAACTTAAGGAGTTCCTGAAGTTCCTGCAGAGGCGAACCCGATTCAGTCATGGACGGAGTGGTTTGAGGTATGAAACGAGGAGGTGGTGAGGGGTGAGCAGGGGGAGGTGCCTGACGTGGTTGACGAACAACAGGCTTTGGTGCGGGGACTCTAATTGTTCTGATTGGGTCCTTGCTGACTTGAGCGTACGAGTGAATTACTGGCAAGTTCCTGGCGTCCAGAATTTTTGTATATTGAGATAGGTCACGACCTTGGGCTGTGGTGGCCTGTGCCACCATGCGGGATTGTGCTCTGGTTGTTTGCCTGCGTTCGGCTGCTGCCTGTCGCCTCTGAACGATTTCCAGGACTTTAGGACATTGCTTGGAGGACGCCAGGTGGACTCCCTTACAGTTATTGCAGATTGGGTTTGAAAGATTTTTGGTCTGGCAGTCATCAAGGTGGTGAGGGCCGGCGCAGTGCGGGCAGACTGGATGCAGTGAACAGAAGTTCTTGGTGTGGTCAAGGGCGCAGCACTTTCGGCACTGTGCGACGTCTGACAGCCGCTTTCTGTAAGGGCGCGGGTGGACAATGGTCATGTTCAGCCGGGTAACAGAAACAAGAGGAGGTAATGTATCGTTTTTTGCGGCTGTCACGCAAAAAAGGTTCATTTTTTCTATGTATGCTCCACTTGGTCCTCCTCCTCGTGGTTATGTAGGCTCGATCACCATATTCGACTTGCACCATCACTGCACGTGTCCGGGGTGCTTGTAGCGTCCTCCCTGAGTTGTAAAACACGTGGCCGCTGCTCCTGTGGTCCGCAGCCGGCCTGGCGTCGCCCCTTGATTCTGGCCTGGAAATTTATTGTTCCGTTCTGCGCGTACGCCCGCTAAAAGCTCTCATGGTTTATTGCGGTACAAGCCCAGGACAGACGCAGCTGGCGGTGGGATCTCGGTGTCCCTTGGGCAACTGCAAAATGCAGCTGTGTCCACGCCCTGGTGCATTCCGTTGTCTCTGGATGTCGTCTGCGCGTGCAGGAACAGTTGCACGTGCAGAAACCTTTGGTAGCACGCCTTTGCAGCTGCGAGGCTCCTGGCGTCACTCTTCCGGCACATCCACAAAACCCTTAATCCTTATTGCGGTCGTCCGCCTGCGAGCTTCGCCAGAGCGTGTGTTCTGACGAATAAAATATAGGGACGCAGAATGCGTCAGTCTATATAACCCTACAATCCTAGGTTAGTGTAACATCCAAAAATCCTAGGTAAGTTTAAAAATGTAAAATAGTGATTCATTCATCGTCGGGTTAGGTTCTGTTAGGTTGGGTGGGCATAATTTACGAAATTAGTCGGACGTTAATGCCCCTCGTATATTCCTGTTCTGCATCATAAGTGGAATGAAAATATACAATTTTCCGCGAAATTATTGTTATTTTTTACAGAAAAGGTCTCTAAACTTAATAATTACCCAAATAAAACGTTAAAAAGACACGAAGACAACGTTCGACGATGTTATCAAGTTATTAACAAATTTTTTTGTGTTCTTGTAAACACATTTCGTAGGCCAACATAATTGACCTTAGCACACACAACTTTCAAACGCAATGGTTAATACTACATATATTTTAACATACCTTAGAACTGTGGATCTGGAGCGTTTCAACATTTCTGCCGATCTTTCCGCGACGTTGCAGGGTTTTATGTCCCCTCGCCTAATTAGGGAAAACAACTATTCGAAGAGGTTAATGATGTCCTGTTTGCGTTGATGAGTCGTGACTTCTCTTTTCTTCACCTTGCTATAACTCATGACTTCACACAAAAACTACCGCAACATACAACGTAAAATACAGTAAATAACATTTTAAGCAAACCTGAAATAAATTAAAAAAATATTAAACACGTGAGAACGCAGTACGAGTAATCTCTTATACAGGTATCAGAAACGAAAGGAATGGGCACAACGAGAAATAATAAAGAGCGGATATTAGTAGAAAAAAAAAAACGAATAAATGAATTATTATAGGTTAAACAAGATAATTGCACAAATTCTCTGGCACGTCAGTGGACCACATCTCGCCAACAACACATGGAACGAAGGTTTGTAAACAAATGGCCGCTCTACTTTCACCTTGAGCGTGATCCAGTGACTATGCAAAAAACATTGAAATCTAAATACGTTAGCATTACGTCATTAATAATTGGCATAATAAGACACAAGTCTTTTCGAAACCCATTTGCAAGCGATAAAATAACAATTACGTTAAAACTTTGGAACTATTTCCTCTCTTTGTGCTGGCAACCTAATGACATAACTGTATCCGCGCTCGCCGCTGTTTGTAATGTTATATGCATGCAACTAACGGCTAGGGTGTTTTTTCAAAGGTTGAATTTCAAAAGATTCTTCCAGTCGTGAACCGACTGTAGTCTTACGCTGGAGGGTTGATATTCCGACAGACGCCAGTCATTCGCAGTCTGTGAGCCGACCGCGACGAACGTGGAGGAGCGGCCCCTGCCTCTCCATTAACACGACTTAACTTTAAACGGCATACACCCTGGGTACTGTGAAAGGCCAGGAAACTGGTCATCTCGAGCCTAGCCCCTAGTGTGTCAGCGGCCACAGTGCACTGCACCGTTTATTATTAGGCACACTGTTGGATTAAAAAAAATACACTCCAGGAATTACCCGGACTCTTTACCCCCTCCCCCTACTCTTGCTTCCACTGTGGCTGGAGCTGGTTGGTAACGCGATGTTTGCTGGTCACCAGTCCATCCCGCCCAGCACAATACAAGTGCATGGGGACTGCACTTCATCACCTGCGGCTGCAACAACACACATGAATATTAACCCCTCCTAACAACCCCACACTCAACCAGAAATGGAAACTGAAACCACAAGAATGCACGAACTTGAATTACGGCGCCAAAGAAGGCAACAAGAAAAAAACGGCGGTAAAAAACGCGTCCGCCAGACGCCGTTGGTTTGTTATTTTAATATTTATTTAAATTTTCATAGCTTATATTAGAGTATAATGTTGAAGAGATTAGGGAAGATAGATAATCTTGTAAATATTTATAAAATAAAATTTAATTTTACAATGAAAATGTAATGTCTTATTTAAACTATATAAATAGGAATATAAACGGAGTTTAACAGTTAAAATAATTAGTTAGCAGCTATTATTTGATCAACCATATTTCCTCAATTGGAATATCAAGTTCAACTTTGTCATTAACAGTGATATACCTATATTTGATTAAAATAAAAATAAATAAGGATATATTTTATTATCAATCTTTCGGTCGAAACTAATTGTATTATTGCTTCTTACTTGAGACGAATTGATTATAATAAATACTTTTTTAATGCAAAACAAATATTATTAACTTTAATCCCAATTAGCTGAATTTACTGCCCCCTGATTTCATTCGCGATAAAGACCTATAATTATTACAATAATAAATATAATTGATGTGCAATGAAATGCTTTATTTATGATATTATTATTGTTGGTATTATAGGTAGTAAAAGTGCAATTTCAATATCAAAGATTAAGACAATTACGGCAATTATAAAAAAATTTAGCGAAAAAGGAATACGAAGAGAAGATTTAGGATCAAACCCACACTCAAATGGTGATCTTTTCTCTCCTAGAAAGTGTCGAGGAAAAAATGTTAAATTTACTCCAATAAATATTGAAGTAAATTAAATTTTAAGCCGTGATGGGTTTATAGTTTTACCAGTTAATAACGGAAATGATAGAATAAACCATTCTATAATAGCAAATACGGCCCCTATTGATAATACATAATGGAAATGAGCTGCTAAATTGTATGTATCAAGGAGTGTAATATCGATAGATGAATTTCATAATACAAAGTGGCGCCACATCCCATTCCGGTTTCAAACCGGTACAGTCCCCTGGTGGAATTCCCAGATGGGATTTCCCAAACAACACCTGACCCCTCAGGTCAACCACAAACCCACACACAGTCGAATGTCTCTGACAACAAGCAGGAAAAAAAAAACCACATTTACCGAATGGTGTTCCAGGCACCACAATATACTCGTGGATAGTGGCAATAATAGGCTCCATCTATAAAACCGGTTATACCCTACACATCACCCGAGACAACCTCAATATTCATATTACGACGACCGATCAAGCCCTCTTTAAGGAAACAGGCAGGCTGTTGAAAAACAACTCCCTAAACTACTACAAATTCAGAAACCCAACCTGAAAACCCCCAAAAGTGGTGCTCGATCTAACGCCTTGCACTAACACAATTTATATATAATAAGATCTTGAAGACTGCGGCTATAACATCCTGAAAACAGACAAATTTCACAAAAAAGTAGCAGATCCCACAAATCCCAACAAACACATATTGCAGCCGCAACGCTCTTTCTGCGTGACGGCCGCGCAAGATAAAACACTCCCCGCCCCTAGAATCAATTACCAGAATGAACATAACCGTGGTCTACCGTCGCGTCTACAGAAAAAGGCTGCAAGATGTTCCCCGATGTAGTAGCTGCTTGGCACTAGGCCACTCACACAACTATTGTCGTATGAAAAAAGTCTGCCCACAATGTGCCGGGCCANAGGCTGTTGAAAAACAACTCCCTAAACTACTACAAATTCAGAAACCCAACCTGAAAACCACCAAAAGTGGTGCTCGATCTAACGCCTTGCACTAACACAATTTATATATAATAAGATCTAGTAGCTGCTTGGCACTAGGCCACTCACACAACTATTGTCGTATGAAAAAAGTCTGCCCACAATGTGCCGGGCCACACACCATTGACATCTGTCTTAAAACCAGAGACCCCATTTTGTTGCAACTGCCAAGACGACCACTTATCAACATCAAAACTTTGCCCCAAGTTCCTAGAACAAGTTCAAATACGCCAGGCTCAAGCGGACAAGCGCAAGGCACAGCAACAACAAGCATCTAAGCCAGTTTCAGTGCAGGCTAGAAACCTGGCTCACTACCAGAAAATTACTGATTAAAAAACTTGCCACGAAGCCTCTCATACGCCCAGGCATCGACAGGCTTTCAACAGCCACCTACAGTCCCCACTCTACCCCTAGTAGCGCAGGAAATACACACACAGCACCTTGCCAGCTCCAACCAAACAACCACAATCAATCATTCCACACCCCTTCGTGTGCCAGGGGGGCTCGGAGAAACACTCCAGGACATGNGCTCCAACCAAACAACCACAATCAATCATTCCACACCCCTTCGTGTGCCAGGGGGGCTCGGAGAAACACTCCAGGACATGAATTCGCTAATGCGGTTCTTGTCGGAGCCATCGTGGCACACTTTCGACTCTGCATGGCAAAAAGTCAATCACTATCCACTACACAAGAAAAATCCTGGCTCCTTCTGGAAGCGCTAAGCTCGTGCTCTGAATTATAATAACCCCAACCTCCCCCTCACAAAGCTGTTCTGGAAAATTTCTAGCAATTTAAACAATACTGCTAACTCTGACCAGCGAAATAACGCGAATATTTTGACCGACACCAACTGATCGCAGCACTCTCTATTGTAATAGCTGCACTTTGAAAGCAAAAATTTAATTCGTCCAATGAAATACAGATCAAAAATAAATTTTTATGACGCCAAATTCAATAGTAAATGTTTTGAAGAACTCTTTCATTATAAATAACTCATTGTAACAAGACTGAATAAAGCTAGAATTTTCAATTTTAAAAAATTAGTTTTACCCTATAAATAGGACAAATAAACTAGTAAAAAATTATTTTCAAATTTTTATATATTAAAAGAAGTCATGTTAGTTATAATAGAACCCAAATTAAAAGCTTTTAATATTCCAGATACAAATATTTCATTTGCAAACTGCGCTTCTTTCCTAAAAAGACGACAGTGCTACCATCTCTTGAGTGACGGATGAATGCCCCGCCTACCGCGAGACCTCTCGGCTAATCAGAGACCTCCGCCCACGTGAAACTAAAAGTTACAATTCTTAGCTCGCTTTTCAACCTTTCTTTTCCAAAACTACGGACTTTTTCAAAGGAATATTAAATTAATANGTTACAATTCTTAGCTCGCTTTTCAACCTTTCTTTTCCAAAACTACGGACTTTTTCAAAGGAATATTAAATTAATATCCTATTATACTGTTTTAAACTATAAATTACACCCCCTCAGTATCTTTTCGCGAACTAAAATCGTCTAAAAACAAGTTTCTTGCCAACTTTCAATCGCTCGTCAGAGTAGCACGCACACACGAGAAGGCAAACCATAAACTAGACCCCATATACACAGATTAAAACAGGATAACGACGTTCTCCAATGAACAGGACTAAAAGTCCAGTGGGTAACTATTAGCTTGAACTGCAGAACAGTAATGCCTGAATTCGGTGCGTGCTGGTGCTGCACGAGTATTAAATCGGTTTTAATATAGTAACAAAACATTTATTTGTTAAAATCATATTAATAATTAATACACAACCGTGTGCGATTGGCTGGATGCAAGACGAGCAAATTCATTTGAACAACCACTATTAATGTCGTTCACGTTGTCATGGATTCGTTTTTCGTTCACAAAATATGGTCCATTCAAAGTTTCTTCAAACTTCCCTGGAGCCCTGCTGAAGTTCTACTTACAGGATATTCCTCCGCCTCATGTGAACACAGCTTAAACCCGGCCTAGAAAATGAAACCAAAGGGACAGTGCACCGCGTTCGTGTGCACTCAGTTTAATATAATAATTTGCATAAGAATGACTTCCTACTAGTTATTACCAACGCACATTCTCCCTGTATTTATGCATATTTATTATGAACGAAACAATATAGTTTATATATAAAATATAAATAAAAGTTCGATTGAACAGAAAATAAGGTATTTTTTTGTTCACAAAATTCTAAAAAAGTTTGTGGTACATTGCATTATTTTGAAACAACCAATCACGTCATACATTTTTTTAAGTTTTAATTTAAAAAAGTGTGCAGAAACCGCGAACCGACTATAATCATAAACCTAGAACTACGTTGAACCGCTGGACCGCACGCGCGGGACTTGAACATGTAGTCTGCAGTTGTTCGCGATGTTACCCGGCCCATAGCTCAGAACGAATGAAGCAAGGCTTGAGGGAGGGTAGGGAGAGTCTGTCCCCTCCACGCGCCTAAATCTGGCATCATGTGCCCTGAGTTGACCACGCTCCGACCCCGAATCTCTGCCTAGGCGCGCCGTATTTCCAGTCCTGAAGGCTCAACCATGAGCTTGGCGGTCTCTATATACCACTCTGTAGTTGTCACACTGAAAATTTTCTTTAGAGAAAGATTGACGGACAACGGATTGTTTGGGAATCGCTTTCAACTGACGGACGAACACGATAGGGATGACTGCCGGACGGACAGACAACTGATGGATGTGGAGGACATTGTGAGTCCAGCCTAAGAAATCTTGTTTATTCTAATCCGCGTAGAATAAACGTTTGCCAGTGGAGATAAATTTTGGAGACATGCCTAGAAAGTGATAACCGGTGTAGTTAATATTGAGTGTGTGACAGACCTGGTTGTAAGTGTTGTATGTTGTCGTCGGGCAGATGCAGGAGGCGCAGGGTGGGCAGGCTGGCGATGCCGGCGAGGGAGGCGGGCAGCCGCGACAGGTCGACGCCAGTGACGCGCAGCTCGCGCAGCTGGATGGCGCCACTGACGAAGGGCGCCACGTACACGGCCGCCGACAGGTTGTAGTCATGCTGGAAGTCCATGTGCAGCAAGCCACCGTGCTCACCCAGCAGCTCCCCTCGCACGTACTTCAACTCCTCCCAGTACTCCTGCACGTAGGGGTTAGTCTCCAGCACCGGTCTCACCATCTGCGTGGCCACGCGCACCTCGCGCGCGCATCCACTTCGCTCTCTGCAACCAAACAGCCGCCGTCATACCTCCACCCTCCGCCTTCCGTACATCCCAGAGCCCGGCCACGGTTACTTACAACTTTTCTCAAGCCCTGCTAAAGTTATACTTACAGGATATTCCTCTGCCTCATGCAAACAATGCTTAACCGAATCAAGAAAATTTCACCAAAGGGACAACACACCGCATTCATGCGCAGTCACTGTAAGAATATGTTGCATAAGAACTGTTTCTTACTAGGAACTACCAACACACCTATTCAAACACAGGAAATAAAAATATGTCTGTTAGTATAAATTTTTCGAACTAATATTTTAAGATAGTATTTCAAATGTTCAATTTACTTCAACGAAATTATTTATCAAAACACTTTACAACCGTTACAGTTTCACGAAGAACTTACTACAATTGCGGCTTCCACGGTCTTAGATGACCTTCGACGGACAATGATTGGACAACGTTGGAAAGAACAATTCAGTAGTTGTGTCGTTGCCATGCCAGAGAAAGAAGTTGGTTGAGCAAACACTGAACAGTCCATGCAACACATATTCGCGACTCTTTGTTAATGTGGTCAACGACGTGTCGGTGGGTAGCAAACACTATAATTCAGTGCTCAGCGAAGGTTAATTTCACGCTAAGAAAAATGCTTTGTCGAATAGAACAAAATTTGTTTGGCGCAACCAAATTATTTTGTTCTTATTTGGTTGCCCCAAGCAAAGATTTGGTTGGTGCTTCCAAAATTTGTTTGGCTCTGCGCACATCATACAGTTTCGGTTAATATAAAAAAAATTCGACGCACCGATATTTGAAAATAAGATCGCTTGCGCACGAGCGATACGCCCTATCAACCTCGCTAAATTCACTACTAACGCAATATAAATTATTTTAAATATATAACTTACATTTCGAATACTGAACAACGTGCCCAAATAAAGGCTTCGAGTTTTAAAGTTTTACTTCTTAGTTTCCTCTTAGTTTTATTAGTATGTTTATACTATTATTCAGTATTAATAAATTTACTAACAAACACTGTTACAATCTCATTGTCACAAAAAAAATTTGAGCTGTATTTTCGAACGAAGGCAATCAAATGAGAGGCCAAACAAACATATGCAGTTGATTCAACTAAATATTTTGTTGACGGTCTAATTCCATTCGGCACAACAGAGAGGTTTTTGCTAATTCAAGAGTGTATTTAGTAGAATATGCAATGGTTTGCGCGTCTCTTGTTAAAACAGTTCGTAACGAATGACGCCAATGGTGTAAACGTGCGCAGTGCGTCGTTATTACAACTGCAGCCACAGCTGAGCACCGTGCCGGCGACAAGAACACCGGGGAGCGGCCGCCAGCACAAGTATCACACATCTCGCTGTCTTTTTCAGCACCACTCGCAAGCAAAGGCGCAAATACATTGCAATTCAAGAAGCGATATTGCCTGAGGTCTAAAATATATACACCTAACGAAAAGTTTGGAATATACATACAGATTGCAAAAAAGTACGGGTTTTCATAAAATAAAGCATAGAAATTAGTAGTTACCAACGGTACCGATAGAAAAAGTTAAATTCGAAGTGTTTCTCACAATAACAGTTTTCCAATATCACAGAAAATATAAACACAAAAGAACAAAAAAAAAAAAAAACACTTACTGGTATTTCTAAATAGGGAGCGTTTTATTCTTCCCACTGCAGCTTAGTACCGTGCATGGCCTCCATGCAATGCACAGGTCCCTAACACGCCGTGGCATGCTTGTAGTCAATGTGTTGACGTCATTTTCCGGACGAAGGTCCCATTCCATCTGGGCAGCTCTTATGAGACATGGAAGTGTTTCTGGAGATTGTGGACGATAATAAACTGCTGTTTACAGCTTGTCCCTGGCATGTTCAATACGTTAGTGCGCTCTATGTGGATTAAAAAAGAACTAGATAACCGCTACCACCTAAACTACCATATATCACAATATTCAAACTTTTTGTAAGGTGTTTATTTCATAAGAAACTGTTCCATTTTCCTGCTATAGCAGTGTAGAAAACGAAGTAATTTTCGGAGAGTTTTAAAGTCGGAGGGCGANGAAACTGTTCCATTTTCCTGCTATAGCAGTGTAGAAAACGAAGTAATTTTCGGAGAGTTTTAAAGTCGGAGGGCGAATATGGGTATCGAATCCTTGTTTGTACGTTTTGAATCGTGATGATTACTAACTATGACCTAAGCACAAATTATTCGATTTTTCTTAAGATATGCATTTCTAAACTTTTGTCTGCGTGTAAATGTTATCTATTCGAAATGATTTATATTGAAATAATCTGATACTGTCTCTGTAAAATATAGTCAACATTTTAATGAATGTAAGAAATGCTTTAGTTTCAAACAGCACTATACCTGATCATAAAATATTACTAATTATATTTATTTTCTCTGACTACTTTTGTATAGACTTGAAAACAATCAGTACTCTTGCGCAAAAGGCTGAATACAAGCTGAAACAAAGACCGTCGGCTCCTTATCCTGTTTTGTACGCCGTTGAAGTGCAGGCCAAGTCTAAATGAGTTGTTTGTTCTTCGGCGTTCTTTCAACACCGTACTGCCAGCAAAGGTGCAGGAGTGTTACACACCCACAGCCGACACAATCGAACACGTCTACGGCACATACAGCACGTGCTTCAACTGCTAGAAACGGCGGTGCAGGTGTTTTACAAGTATTGCACCATGGTGTGTAACATATTGCATCAGCCGTGGCGATTAGAACACCATATACAGTGTGTGCGAATTATTTAAAGGGGTTGGGGGGATGCCAGAACAGAAAATTCCCCCGCTAATAATTTTTTTCCCCTGGCTTATGTAAGAAAAAATGTTTCCCTGCTGCGATAAGTGATTTTCTTGCCTAGAGAACAATAATGCATAATGATAAATAAGGCAAATCGTTTCTACGACCAAATTGTATCAATTAAGTTTGATGCCTACTTCAGATGGAAATTACCGGCTAGAAAACACATGGGGCCACAGAAGACTAAAGTATACTGGTCGTCATAACCTAGGTTATTGGCGTAGCACAAATTTTCTTGTTGCCCATGGTGTAACCAGGCGCAGATTGGAGACATATCACTGCAGTTTGCTTATAACCTATAAGCTAAAACATATTTACCTCACCAGATATCAGTCACTTTGCTGGAAAATGCAAATTTCTGAAAGCTACAAGTTTACAAAAACAAAATCCCCCTCCTTTTTTCCCCCCTTTAGTTAAAAGGTTTATTCGCAACATTGATATACCGACCTTCTGTGTTTGTCTACACCAGAACTCCTGTCAAGGTAAGCCAGTTAGATGAGGTATAACAGTTTTATAGAACGTAGAGCAAGCCTCAGTATTCGAGCATTTTTATTATGCACGCGATCCAAGGTTGCCACTGGTAGAGCTGCACCACAGAGTAGATAATTATAGACACGAAATGGCATGGTGGTTCCTTCAATAAAGGCGAATTCATTCTCTGATTGGTTGCGCGAGGCTCTGGGAACGGGCCTTGCGTCTTATTGGCTACAATTTGCTATCATATGTGGTGAAAAGTTCCCTATTGGATGGGCTGGCGGCTGGCAAATAGGCTACAAGGCACTGACTGGTGAACGGTGTTACAAGCTGTTGCTGACCAGTGACGCTATTTTGCTGGTGTGTGCGGCTGTAGTTAGCGTTATAAGCGGCTGTTTCACATCACATCTATATTCTTTAGTACACTGTGGCTCCACGATGGTCGCAATCACAACACTCTTACTATGGCTGTCATCATATGGAAGCTTACACACACTGCTACACACACTGCTTCAATTACAGACGTTTTGAATGGCGAAGACATATACACTGGGCGTGTTTAGTTCCTAACTAATAATGACGACTTCAAACTAATACTTGCAAAAAAATTATAATTATAATATATATACTAGCGATATAAAGAGATGCCTTCGCTACACCACCAATAATTTTTTAACAATACTCAAAAGTTATTTTTTTAAATAATTAGTGTGATCAATATCTTATATTTTTAGGAACACATAAACAAGAAACTTGTATAGTTTTTGTTTTCAGTGAATAATGTTTCAGGGAGCAATGATTCACTTACTGCAAAATCCATTTTTAAAATATCTGTGTCTAGTCTGTATATTGTTTCCATTCAAACTTGCCACTTATCTCGCCTCTTCGACACGCTACTTGACAAATGCATAGTAGAAGTTCTTCCATGTAGGACACGTTTAATTATTTTATTATTTTGACAATTTGGTTCCACAACAAATAAATTAAACTCAGAACTTATGTTTTAACACAGAAAATAACACTTTAATATAGATTAATTTTTATGTCTGTTAATAAATAGACCATATGTATTAACGAGAAATGCATTCAACATTTAATTTAAAGATTTCTGGCAACAATTAAGTTGATTACAAGATTTTTTTTCATAAGGCAATGTAAAACTTAAAATTATTTTTAATGTTTGCACCATAATTTTTAATCTGTATTCATTTAAAAGGCCTAAGTACTAAATATATTTCACACTTTCAGCGCCATCATTAACGTAATTTGTGCTTTCCGCTTATATTATATCTTAAAAAAAAATGGTAATTCATAACTGGATGCAAAATGAATACCTACACGAAACTCAAGAGTTTATTACACTATCTAAACAGGCAACCTATATAACAATATATTATGCTACAAATGAAACTCACATTAATATCAATAGTTATAAAATGGTGGCTCAGTACCAGGGGCGAGTGTCGGGGGCGCCGGGTAACAACGGCGATAATCTTGTATGACGTCACGCGGCTAACTCCTGCTCTGTCATTCTTTGTCAACGTCAGCCATTTTCCCTATTTCCCTCAGAATCCCCCCTTTTTTTAACTTAAAAACTGCCAAAATAGCCATAATTTTCCCAAAAAAAATTTCCCGAATTTCCCTCAAAACCAGTCAAATGTTTCACAGTAAATATATTTTGCACAATACAGCTGGCTTTTGCTCAATCCAGATGAATCAGGCAGAAATTGTGCAATTGTCCACCATAGTGTGCAATCATTTAAAAGCACGCTAAGTCATTCCATGCCAGCACCATCCATCTTGCCTGAAGAATGTTCGAGTTCATTGCCACGTCATGCCACTTCTTCCATCATGCTCGGCCATTCCACCTTGGTGTTCTCATATTCCTTGTGGTCTCCTTTCACTTGACGTCCAGGTGGGGACGAGTCTCATGCTCTGTCATTCCACCTGCGTGACACGGAACGACGCCTGCCCATGCATGCTAGCCCAGAGTCGCACAGCACGCGCGCGCAAAGTACGTCCTTAGCTAACCTATAAGTATAATTGACTGTTATATACGAATCAATTAATATATAGTCACCAAATTCATAACATAGGTATCACTCCCGACAACGAAATAGACCCCAGGGCAAATATGCCCTAAGCTTAAATATAAGTATAGTTAGATGTTATTTCCGAACCGTTTAAGATAGAGCCACCAAATTCATATAATATGCACCACCCCCGACAACGAAAAGGGCCGCAGGGTCAATTATGCCCTAAACGCATGTATAGGCATAGTTGACCGTAATATCTGAACCGTTTAAGATTCAACCACCAAATTGATAACACAGACATCACCCCAAACAACAAAAAGGGCCGCAGGGTCAAGTACGCCCTAAGCACACTTATAAGCTAAGTTGGCTATCATTTTCGAACCGTTTACTATATAGTCACCATATTCATAACATAGGTATCATCGCCCACGAAGAANAAGTTGGCTATCATTTTCGAACCGTTTACTATATAGTCACCATATTCATAACATAGGTATCATCGCCCACGAAGAAAAGGACCACCTGGTCAAGTAGGCCCTAAACATACTTATAAACATGGTTGGCTGTAATTTACGAACAAATTAATACANTAGGACCACCTGGTCAAGTAGGCCCTAAACATACTTATAAACATGGTTGGCTGTAATTTACGAACAAATTAATACAGTCACCAAAATAAAAATATAGTCATCGCCCCCGGAGAACAAACGGGTGGCAGGGTCAAGCTTGCCCTAAGTCAACTTATAAGAATAGTTATCCACCATTTCCAATCCACCGAAGCTATAGTCGTCAAATTAACAACATAGACATCGCCGCTGAAATGAGCAGGATGATAGTGTCAAGTACGCCCTAAGTCCTCGTATAAGAACAGTTGGCTACCATTTCCCAACAACTAGGTCTATAGTCTCCAAATTCATAACATAGACATCACTTCCGAAGACGAAAAGGGCTGCAGTTTCAAGTACACCTTAAGCCTTCGTATATGCCTAGTTTGTTACCATTTCCCACCCACAATTGCTATAGTCAACTAATACATACAATAGGCATCACCTCCGATGACAAACCGGGTAAAAGGGACATGTACACCTTAAGCCCCCTTATATTCATAGTTGCCCGATGCATCCCACCCTCCTAAGCTATGAACACCAAATTCATATCACAGTCATCAATTCCGACTGCAATAAACGAGACGAAGGCAAGTATGAATTAAGTCCTTTTATAAGCATAGTTGGTCAGCATTTTCAAACCCTTGAAGTTNCAAATTCATATCACAGTCATCAATTCCGACTGCAATAAACGAGACGAAGGCAAGTATGAATTAAGTCCTTTTATAAGCATAGTTGGTCAGCATTTTCAAACCCTTGAAGTTCGGGATCATGTAACAACCGTCCACGCATGTAAAAAAAATAAATGTGTACATACAGGCATGTCGGAAAGTTACCGTCGCATATAGGATATCAGGGTCTGAAATAGAACACACGTATGCATCGACCTGCATGCACTCGTCTAGTAAATAAGTGCAAACTGATTTCCTCCTACTCCACAAAAGAGAGAATTACAATACTGGATCGTATTCAACCAGTTGGGTGGTGATATAAAATATTCCAGATATAGAAAACTGATTGGTTTATACTGCCCGGCTCGGTAGTGCGTGAAAGCAGCACTGAGGGGTCAACACTGAGGAATCGGCAGTGAGGAGTTGGCAGTGAGGGGTAAACACTGTGAAATCGACTATGATGTATACGACTAATACCATCGGTCCAACACAAGGGCCGGCACCCCGAGTTATTTTTAGCCTGGGTAACCCTTAACAACCAGTTATATATTGAAAAATAAACCAGTATACAATTTTACCGATAACAAGATATACGTAGTCGCAGGGTGCACTAAAACATTTATGGGAATTTTTTCCCCGCTGCCTAAATTTCCTAACGTACTGATTTTAAGCTTGTGAGGAAATGATTTTAATGTTGAGCGTCTATGCCTAGGAGAAGAGTAATGTACGGACTACTTCCCTGTGCATATCGCATACCGCGGGGGTAGCGAAGTGGTTTTAACTCTGTTTTAGGAGTTTTTGAGTAATTATTACTTTATAGAAAGCTGCATAACGCGTCCGTACACGGCACATTATTTTTTCCAACATTAATTTTAAAAAAATGTTTTGCTGAGTGAGACAAGCACGTTGTTTAGTGGGAGAGCCAACACCAATGTTTTACCCCATTCCAGCTAAAAATGTGCAACCATCCCTCGAATACCCGCTCTCGTGTTTGAGGCATCGGTATTCAGACTGTGTTGGAATGCAGCTTGGACCTCCACGAAAGCATTGTCATTAGCCAACCCAGANTTGAGGCATCGGTATTCAGACTGTGTTGGAATGCAGCTTGGACCTCCACGAAAGCATTGTCATTAGCCAACCCAGACCCTGCCATGATTCTTGGGCGAGATGTTCACTTATACGATGGTGGAAACTCATCCTGCACCCTTGGTTTTGTGGGAATTACACTCGCACGATGCAGTGAAGGAGATTGCACATGACGGGTTTTGGCCGGTGAAGGTCTAACACCTACACAGGTTTCTTGCATNCACGATGCAGTGAAGGAGATTGCACATGACGGGTTTTGGCCGGTGAAGGTCTAACACCTACACAGGTTTCTTGCATGCCTCTGCAAGTCATCGCGCCTAGCAAATGCCATGCTGCAGTTTCCACACTTATACGCCACTCTACCTGCATTATTCGAACATCCATACTTTTCGTGTCTTCAAGCACATTTGNCCACACTTATACGCCACTCTACCTGCATTATTCGAACATCCATACTTTTCGTGTCTTCAAGCACATTTGGTGAATGCAAACGAAGTGTTTTAGTAGCAACACGGGCACTGAGGTTACGTAATTACAAATTAAATCTATAGTAAATAATGAAATTTAAATCAACTAAGTTTTATGACCGTATTTTATGATGTAACATATTCCTCCAGAGACTACCTGGCCCGAACCAATACTCCAAATTTGATCGGATTTTTAATTTCGCGGGAATATAAATGCGTAATGCGTGCACGTTTGATAATATCCTGCAACCTGATGGAATTAAATATCTGAACTTACCAATCAGAATGTTAAAAGACGAGGGGTGAAAGATCGATCGGTCACCTATAGAATCAGACGAGAAACTGTGCCGAGGGTCGACATTGTTCCCATCAAATACTTTCGCCACACTAGCACACTCTGGCGGACAATGCTGAAAACCAGAGCGGTAGTGATAACGGATTAAGAGATGGTGAATTATTGGTTGGACTAAAGTGGTGGGGTGAGGGATAACAGAATAAATACTCAATTTCAATGGTAATTTAATTTGCAGTTAAACGAAAAATATGTTTGGTCGGTTTTAATAAAATATCTTAATACAAAAAAATATCAATTTAATAATTTATGCTTGTAGGTATAATGTAGATTAGAAAAAATATTTTTTTTAAAAATATGAATGAAAAATTNCAATTTAATAATTTATGCTTGTAGGTATAATGTAGATTAGAAAAAATATTTTTTTTAAAAATATGAATGAAAAATTACAGATTTTCCTATGACTATATATATATATATATGAGTGCCGACAGAGCACTTTGCGGCTAAATCGACAGAATGAGCGGGCACCGGCAACACGCCTGGCAGTGAAATCAAGAAATCAATGCCACCTATTTGTTGAAAAAAGAATCTAACATGGAGGGTGCTGACAGCACCACCTATATTTAAAAAAAAAACAATAAAATATGGATGCCACCTGGTGGCTAAGTCGACAACTCACTTGGTGGGTAAATTAATACACTAGCACCACCTAGGTGATGAAAATATATGAAATACAATATGGCAGTCAACGAAGGTGAGAGACAAACTCCAGTAGTGTATAAACAAATGACAAGTGAAATATGGTGGACTGCACTGGCAGAAATGGCGGACTGCACCGACCAAGATGGTGGATGGTGGCTGTGACACCTACCAATATGGTGTACTGCGCCAACTTAGATGGCGTAATGAGTATTGGTGGAGGGGGCTTGGGAGACCTGCGCAAATTTAAGTTATTTAATGATAAATTTAAAACATCACTTTATAATGTTTAATATTTTATATAATATTATTTTTATTTTTTTGGGTTTTAAAGGNTGATAAATTTAAAACATCACTTTATAATGTTTAATATTTTATATAATATTATTTTTATTTTTTTGGGTTTTAAAGGCCAGAGGTCACCGGGTCCAAGGTCAGGACCAAGGTCAAGGTCACCCGGATCCAATATGCCTGTCGGCCGATCGGAATGACAGAGTACGAACAGCTGCGACGCTACGGTCCCAGGTCCCGTTGTGCCAAAGTCCCCGCAATCCCTCTACTTAGACACCTCAATAGCTACAGACACTGGTCGTCCACTGAAGTTCCATTTTGGAATTCCTTGACTTTTCCTTATTTTCCAGCTAGAATCTCACCATTTTCCCTGACCTATTATCACGATTGAAATCTTCCATGCCATAATTTTCCACCGGTAATAGAACTAATACGCTATCAGTAAAGTTGAGTTAAATTTTACTGCAACAGACCAAGCAAGCAGAGGCAAAATTTTATTCAGCCCATTAATATTTCTCGCGATAGACGCTAAAGACATCACAAACAACAACGCCCATTACTAACACACACACATACATACTTTATTTTGTACATGTAGGCCTTATATAAGATGAGTTGTTGCCAATTCACAAACTTAAAAATTTAAATTTTAAAATGCACATGATTATAGTTACATTATCTTGTGTTCACACAACTAACAAATTCTGCAAAGTAGTAATTATCTACATTTTCCCTGACCCAGATAAAAATTTGCTGACATTTCCCTGACTTGTCGCTGTCACATGAAATTCCCTGACTTTTANTGATAAATTTAAAACATCACTTTATAATGTTTAATATTTTATATAATATTATTTTTATTTTTTTGGGTTTTAAAGGTCAGAGGTCACCGGATCCAAGGTCAGGACCAAGGTCAAGGTCACCCGGATCCAATATGCCTGTCGGCCGATCGGAATGACAGAGTACGAACAGCTGCGACGCTACGGTCCCAGGTCCCGTTGTGCCAAAGTCCCCACAATCCCTCTACTTAGACACCTCAATAGCTACAGACACTGGTCGTCCACTGAAGTTCCATTTTGGAATTCCTTGACTTTTCCTTATTTTCCAGCTAGAATCTCACCATTTTCCCTGACCTATTATCACGATTGAAATCTTCCATGCCATAATTTTCCACCGGTAATAGAACTAATACGCTATCAGTAAAGTTGAGTTAAATTTTACTGCAACAGACCAAGCAAGCAGAGGCAAAATTTTATTCAGCCCATTAATATTTCTCGTGATAGACGCTAAAGACATCACAAACTACAACGCCCATTACTAACACACACACATACATACTTTATTTTGTACATGTAGGCCTTATATAAGATGAGTTGTTGCCAATTCACAAACTTAAAAATGGAAATTTTAAAATGCACATGATTATAGTTACATTATCCTGTGTTCACACAACTAACAAATTCTGCAAAGTAGTAATTATCTACTTTTTCCCTGACCCAGATAAAAATTTGCTGACATTTCCCTGACTTGTCGCTGTCACATGAAATTCCCTGACTTTTATCTGTTTTCCCTGTGGATGGACACCCTAGGGCACCTTAATTTTTTCTTATTATAAACCAGAACATTATAGAATAAGGTAAGACAGGCCAAAAAGCAAACATCAAAATTTTCGAAAAACTTAATCTTCTATAATGTGCTCCATTTCATTAGAAAATTATAAAGAGCATTCAGAATTCGCGTAATATTTTTACTACGGCTAAAGAACTCTTGAAAAAACAAATCAATTACCATTAACTTATGTTGGATGTACACAGTGAAGTAATAATTGTGAATATGTAACCTGTACTAGTCGCCCGGACAATGATTCATATAATACTGCAGCCGGTTGCCCGTCAAGCCCTCCCCTCCCCCCGGGCGGGGAATTGCTTGCTAGCAGCTTGCGAGTCTCGTATACCGCCATATGCTGAGTCCAGCAGGCGGTGACGTGTTGCGGAATGCGGTGTGAGAGGATGCTGACGGATCTCCATAGCGCCTGTGAATCACTCTTATCTCGCAGCGACTAATAACTTCCAGAAGCTCGGAAATAGCCTCAAGTTTTGAGAAAACTCCCGATGCTGGACTCTCTGGGCGTGCGTAACTACGGAATAATAGGGAAAGTTTTAGCGCAGATATAAATGCAGCCGTTCACCCACCAAGGAAATACTTGAATGTGCACGGACGTGAGTGACCGGTGAGAGCTCCTACGGGTCCGGCAAGCGACGGCGGTTATCAGCAGCGTGGAGACAACGACCTGCGCACCAAAGCGACTACGGAGATTCATCAGGGTGCTCCCAGAAAGAATAGTGCAGTTTCTATTTTCTATCTAGACATATTGACGCCGGAGCGGGGGTGGTAGGAGCTCATGTGAGAGGCTTACTTATTGGTGCGCTCTGATTGATAGAAAGTATTGGACATAAATAATTGTTTGTTATTCGGACGAATTGAATTAAATGTAATATGATACTGAGTAATGTTTTGTTATTGGCACTTTAATACAGTAACAGAAAACTGGAAAATACGCTGTTTTGTAAATTTCGTATTTTTGTAAATTAATAAATAAATCGAATTTTGCTGTTTTGTTTAATTGAGACTTCCATCACTCACAAACCTGACGACGTTCACGCTCATGTGAAAACAACTTAGTCATGCTAAAGAAGAGCCATTCTGGTGTCTTCGGATTTTTAGAACAATGAAATATTAGTATCTCCAACATAGACACCTCTAATACACTCGTGCTCATCGTTTTCATTTTGCACTCATAACAAATACGAACCTAATACGTACGAGGAAAAGCCATCTTCAACTAAAATATTGCCGGGTCTACNCGACGTTCACGCTCATGTAAAAACAACTCAAAGTAATGCTAAAGAAGAGCCATTCTGGTGTCTTCGGATTTTTAGAACAATGAAATATTAGTATCTCCAACATAGACACCTCTAATACACTCGTGCTCATCGTTTTCATTTTGCACTCATAACAAATACGAACCTAATACGTACGAGGAAAAGCCATCTTCAACTAAAATATTGCCGGGTCTACAAAACACAATCGCGTGGTTCTAATTTTGGAAGCATAACGAGTCAGCATTTTAAAGTATAATAGGACATTGAAGACCCGCGTGTTTAAAAACTACACAGGTTTTCCCTTATAACAGAAATGGGAAACCAAATCGGAACATATAATCTACAATTTAAGAGGTTTGAACCGCAACCTTCCGATAAGTGNTCATTTTGCACTCATAACAAATACGAACCTAATACGTACGAGGAAAAGCCATCTTCAACTAAAATATTGCCGGGTCTACAAAACACAATCGCGTGGTTCTAATTTTGGAAGCATAACGAGTCAGCATTTTAAAGTATAATAGGACATTGAAGTTCCGCGTGTTTAAAAACCACAGGTTTTCCCTTGTAACAGAAATGGGAAACCAAATCGGAACATATAATCTACAATTTAAGAGGTTTGAACCGCAACCTTCCGATAAGTGTTAACGTTTTGTTTAAGCCAGAAACTAACAGTGGTAGCTGTTTTAGTTTTAATCGCGGAAGGACGAAATTTCATGTCACAGAACACACGGAAAAGTTCACAATGAGGATTTCAGTTCACTTGCTCGACATAAGCGGAATCTGAATAACTTAACCGGAAGGCTCAGTAATATTTACAAAACATTAAACGTAAATTCCATTAGTTTACGTTTATAGTTTACGATTGTGCTGCTATTGTATACGTTATTCATTAAAAATGATCAGCTTTACAGTAATGCATCATTTAAATAAAACGCATTGCCTTGCAGGATTTAGTCTAACATATAGTACATTCTGGCGTCTACGTGGGAAATGTTCTTTTATTTGTTACGTGAGCTTGACTTCTTATTCGCGTAAGAGGATAGTGGAGTTGGAGCAGGAACAAGGAGCCGTTTTCTACGAAACATATTTAAGACCAAGGCCAAGGCCGCATCTTGAATTTTGATGCCGTCGCTGTCTTTCCTTGTGTTGCGAGTAGTGAAGGAGGCTCCGAAATGCCTCCTTTGCTGCACAAGTTTACACGTTGGCTTCACTGGCTACGTTTCGTTAACAACTGAGTTTGCAAAATTACGTTTTAACAAATTCGTCGTGTTAAAATAATACATTTGTTTTTGGCTACCTATTAATGCGTTGTAGACTACAGTAACGAAGAGCCACGGGTTACGATTAGAGACCCGGGAATTTATAGAGATAATTTTACGGTTAGGCAAAACTTGACAGTTCCGTATTCACCCCAGGCACTGCCCTCTGTTCACTGGCTGGTGCCTTCAAGACTAGCACTATTTTCTGTGTACAATGCTGTAAGTGAATCACTTGTAATGCTTCGCCACCTCTCTACTAATATTTCGCTACCCACTAATAAAGTACAAGGTTCCTACCTATCTGCTTCCTGTAGCATTTGCTATTAACGCGTGCAACCATTTTGAATTCTCCCCTGTCGACAAGGTTTTGCTGTGTCTATGCCGGTTTTTCCCATTCTCTTCTTAGTTATAGGTTATATATAGTTACAATTAAGGAGGTAGTCATGGTCGCAAACCGTGGTCTTGGCTCCCTTATCCCTTGCTGCCGCGATGCATGCTTCCTTGCATGATATCCCTCCCTTGTAGGCGTTTGGGGTCTAGTCCTCAGACGCACTTAGCTCCTGTCCTACCTCGGACGTACACTTAAACCTTAGAATTAGCATATGTTTGGAAAAATTAACCTCTTTCCACGTGTGTGTTGTTGGTTCACAGTATTGCAAGGCGCGTCAGGAAATGAGTGGTCCAATCACAAACTGTAGTTAACAAGAAACTAAGAGTGTTTAAAGTAGGTATATTCCAAACACCACTTGATTTCGCGAAGTGTTTGGTTTGTGTGGTGTTCGCTGGAATGAACTGTTTGCTCTTGCACAGCGACGACAGAACTTCTATATTCTTACTTTGCAATTTTAGGCTGGCATTGTGACTTCAGGCACGTTGTCCGCCGAATGCCTTCTGTGGCCGTGAAAGCCACGGTGACGTCACGTTTGACGTCGAAATGGCGACCCTCCAGGACANGCGACGACAGAACTTCTATATTCTTACTTTGCAATTTTAGGCTGGCATTGTGACTTCAGGCACGTTGTCCGCCGAATGCCTTCTGTGGCCGTGAAAGCCACGGTGACGTCACGTTTGACGTCGAAATGGCGACCCTCCAGGGCACACACGGATGGAAAGACTCGAAACGTGCTCTACTTTGCCTCTTTTAGTTTAAAAAAAGTAGTCACGCAACCCGNTCCAAACACCACTTGATTTCGCGAAGTGTTTGGTTTGTGTGGTGTTCGCTGGAATGAACTGTTTGCTCTTGCACAGGGACGACAGAACTTCTATATTCTTACTTTGCAATTTTAGGCTGGCATTGTGACTTCAGGCACGTTGTCCGCCGAATGCCTTCTGTGGCCGTGAAAGCCACGGTGACGTC
The DNA here is from genome assembly GCA_002778355.1 of Clitarchus hookeri. NCBI lineage: Eukaryota > Metazoa > Arthropoda > Insecta > Phasmatodea > Phasmatidae > Clitarchus > Clitarchus hookeri. The sequence continues at coordinate 24,322 of NQII01002657.1, read as the reverse complement.
ACGTTTGACGTCGAAATGGCGACCCTCCAGGACACACACGGATGGAAAGACTCGAAACGTGCTCTACTTTGCCTCTTTTAGTTTAAAAAAAGTAGTCACGCAACCCGATTCTGTCCGCTTAACTTAATTATTTGTCCTTGTTGCATTTTGGCAGATCCGAAGCTGATAGTTACTGTGCACAACTCACAAAATAAATAGAAATGAAGTTACGCATAGTAAATATATGCATTTTCCCTTCTGTAACAACTGTTTCAAAAATACACTGCACTATTCATTGCATGCGTGGTATTTTAATAATTTAATTTATATTCAGCAGCAATGATTATATGCCACTAATATTTCAATGCACTAGGTGAAACTGATTAAATATCCTTAAACAATTGGTACAAAAAACTTATTTTAAACATTTGTAGGTTTATAATTTTAAATTATAATTAAACCTTAACTGTAAAATGTAAAATTGGGTTTACAACCTATAACCCAACCACTATTCTGAACAGTGGTTGGGTTAGAGTATCTTACTCGAAAATTTAGAAAGTACGGACGAAAAATTACCAAACATTATTGGAACATTNAAATGTAAAATTGGGTTTACAACCTATAACCCAACCACTATTCTGAACAGTGGTTGGGTTAGAGTATCTTACTCGAACATTTAGAAAGTACGGACGAAAAATTACCAAACATTATTGGAACATTGCCTCAGAACTGAAACATTATATTTGTGGTCACAATTTGAAACCAAGTTGGTAACGAGCGAATCGCAGCACATTTTAATCATATGTTCCAAATCGTTTTTTATATAGTGACCATGCAAGTACCACCCTCGGCACTTACAAAATAAGAAATGCTATAGTTGGCGTAGCGGATTCGAATCCCGGCGGAATCACTCCCAGATTTTCACGTGTAAGAATCGTGGCGGATGATGTCGCGGGTCGGCGGGTTTTCTCGAGGATCTCCCATTTCCCCTTTCCTTGCTTTCCGGCGATGTTCCATACTCACCTCGCTTCACCCTCATTGGCTCTCAAGATCCTGAAGTTAAGAGCCGCCCAAACCTATTCACTTCGCTGAAATGCTGACAGGCTTCATAGCCGCGCCAAAATTGATGTTCACACAATGCTTTTAGAAAGGGAAAATTGTTGCATTTATTACAGACTAAGTTGATAAAATCAGCGTCCTTCTCGTCTCCGACAAAGGTGGAGATGGAATTTCTCGCCTCCATCTTTACCAATGAGGTTTCATGATTTTTGCGGAGGAGAATTTATTCACCCATCGGCCATCCAAGTCTNTTTTTGCGGAGGAGAATTTATTCACCCATTGGCCATCCAAGTCTCTCACATATTGCTTCATTAAATTGTTCTGGACAGTTTTGGCTGTTATTGGTCTTGGCAGGAGCCTGTCTTAGGTGGTGTAATTCTCGGCTGGAGTCAGTCTCGGGTGGAGCCAGTCTCGGGTGGAGTTAGTCTTCGGCAGAGTTAGTCTTGGGTGGAGTCAATTGTTGGTCGATATGGTTAGTCGGTATGGTTGGTTGGTATGACCCTTTTGTATGGTCAGCAGTAAGTGAGGCCATTTGCAAAGGTTTTGCGAAGTGCTCTAAGTCAGTTTGGTAGGAGTTGATCTCAGTAAAGGAGCCAGTCTTGGGAGAAGTAGGTCTTTGCTTTAGTTAGTCGTTGGCCAGTATGGTTGGTTGGTGTGGCTGACTTGTCTAGTTGGTTGGTAGGCCTTGTTGGTTAGTATGGTCCCCTGGTATGGTCAGCTAGTATTTGTCAGTCTGTATGGTTGGGTGGTTTAACTGGTCATAATTTGCGACGTTTTTGCAAAGTTTGGGGTATATTTGCTAAGATTCCGCGAGGATTTACGCATATTTGCGAATACTTTGCAAAGTTTTAGTACGAAGAGGTTAGTTACGATATTCTTATTAAGAACATTTTTTTGAGATTAGTCGTCATCATCTGTTCGTACAGATGGATGGTCTTGTCCCTTTNGATATTCTTATTAAGAACATTTTTTTGAGATTAGTCGTCATCATCTGTTCGTACAGATGGATGGTCTTGTCCCTTTTTCTATTCAGTTTGGCAGGTTTTGTTATCGGCAGGAGCCAGTCTTGGGCTCAGTCTGTCGTTGGCTAGTATGGATGNCTCTATTCAGTTTGGCAGGTTTTGTTATCGGCAGGAGCCAGTCTTGGGCTCAGTCTGTCGTTGGCTAGTATGGATGGTCGGTATGGTTTGGCCTGGTCGGGTGGTATGAACCGTTAGTATGGCCCTTAGTTATAATCTGTTAGTAATGGTCAGTCTATATAACTGGTTGGCATTAGCAGTTGATATTGTTGGATGACCTTGATGGTCGTTTGACTGGTCAGCAGGGATGGTCGTTTAGTATGGGCGGTTCGTAAGGATTGGAGGTGTGGTTGACCTGCATGGCCGGCTCGTATTTTAAGCCAGTACTGTTAGCTTGCACGGCTGGTTCGTATAGTTGGTTCGCCTGGTTGCCTGGTACAGCTGGTTCTTATAGCTGGTAGTGTGAGCTGTTCATATGATTGTTTGATATGGCTGTTTAAAGTGATCGGCTGTTATGTATGGCTCGTACGAGCGGTTCATATCGTTGTTTAGTAATGCTGTTTAAGTAATCGGCTGGTATGGTTGGCTCGTATGGTTGGTCTGCATGAATAGTTCGTATGATCCATTCGTATGGCTTGGTGGAATGGTCGGATCAAATGGCTGGCAGGTATGGTCGGTTTGTTTGGTTCGTTGGTATGGTCAGGTTGTTTGTTTGGCTTGTATGATTGATTCGTGTGGTCGGTCTTGCACATTTTTATCTCCAGCCTGTCTTGTTTGGGCTGTTTCTCTGGTAGGGTGGAATGGGTGTTTGGTATGGAGGATTCGTACGTTCGGTTCGTATGGCCAGCTTGTATAGTTTGTTCATATGGTTAGCTAGTATGGATGGTTCTTATGGTCAGTCTGCATGATTGGTTCATATGTTCAGTCTGAAAGGTTGGCATGTTCAAGCTGTATGGTTGGTCGATCTTGTCAGGTGGATGGTTCGGTAAACTGGTATGGTCGTATGGTAGTATTAGATGTAGGTGAGAGTTATTGAGAAGATTCGTGAAGATTTTGCTACGATTTGCGCAGATTTTGCGAAGGTTTGCGAACATTCGGTCCGAAGAGGTAAGCAAAGAGATTCATTTTGAGCAATTTTTTAAACAGATTAGCTATCGTGGACTATATGTATAGGTGGGTTGGTGGTATGGTTGCTTGGGCTTGCTGGTTGTTCTTGTCCATTGTTCTAGCCAGTTTTGCAGAAACTGGTCTTGGCAGAAGCCAGTCTTGGGCGAAGTAGGTCTTGGCAGGTCCCAGTCTAGGGTGGAGTCAGTCTTGGATGGAGTCAGTCTTGGGTGAAGTCAGTCTTGGGTGGTTTCACTCTTTGATGGTGTCAGTGGTGGGTGGTTTCACTCTTGGGTGGAGTCAGTCTTCGATGGAATCAGTCTTAGATGGAATTAGTCTTGGGTGCAGTTAGTCTTGGGTGCAGTCAGGTTTGGGTGCAGTCAGTGTTAGGCGGAGTTAGTCTTAGGCATAGTCAGTCGTTGCCTAGTATGGTTGATCGGTATGGTCCTTTGTTATGGACAGCTAGTAATGGCCAGTCGTGTGGTCTGAGTCAATCACGAGAGGTGGTGAGGGGGTGTTGGGAGCCAACGAAACAGGCAATGAAATATAGTGGTGTTTTGTAAGGAGTCGAACTGTAGCGAGTAAATAAAGATGGCTGAATTTTTATAGGGGGACAAAGACAGGTGGGCGATATGGTAGCAGTTGGGGAGGGGAGAAGAAGTTTAACGAATTAATCAGATGAGGTATGGCAACAGATTGGCGAGAGTGGAGTGGAGCCGACTAATCGCTCGAACTATAGTGAGTAAATGGTGTGGTGCCGAGCTATGGCGAAATAATTTGGGAGGGTCGGGAATAAGTCGGGATGTGGAAGGGTGGCAAGTGTGTGAATGGCGACGGAAGTGGAGCAACCAGAGGTGTAATGTGGTTGTCGTTGGATGGGTGGTGAGGGGGTATGAGTGTAACATACAGTCAATAACTCTTTTTGGGGGTAGGAAGATTGATCGGCTATATAGCCAAGAAAATATAGTGGCGGGTGTCAATCCCCTGCTTATCGTCATACCAGGGAGTGGCTGTGCTCTGCAAACTTTATGAGAATCGAGCCCTCAGTGTCACATACATCCAANCTTATCGTCATACCAGGGAGTGGCTGTGCTCTGCAAACTTTATGAGAATCGAGCCCTCAGTGTCACATACATCCAACTTGGTTTTTTCGCATTAGTATGTATTTGTCCCCTTGATTTTTTATGTTTTTTTTTAAAAAGATTTTTGCGGTATTTTTGGTTTTTTTAATTGTTGGCTAGGTGATGGTGAGGGGTGGGGGTGTTGGTTAAAGTGATGGTATGAGCAGGAAAGGGTGCGGTAACGTTATGTATTCCTAGATTGTTGGAATTTGTTAGTTTTTTTTATATCTTTTTTTAAAATTGTATGATTAGGAGTGTGGGGGTTATAAGGTGGAGGGTGTTAATAAGGCTGAAGAGGTGAGCAGAGAGAGAGGGTGGGGTAATGTTATATGTTCCTCGATTTATAAAATGTTTTAGATATTTTGCGATTTTTTTCAATTTATAATGAGTGAGAGGGGCATGGTGGTGGGGAGAAAGTGACGTGACCATGGCGTAGAGTAGGGGAGAGGAGGAGAGGTGGAGACAGGCGGGTAGGTACGCGATGTATGTTGGGGTAGTGGAGCCATGACTGCTGATCCACCCGATCCACTGGACTTGGCTCGAAGCCTCGAATCCCCTTTTACTGCTCTGAGGATTAAATGGCTCGTTCTGCCAAGACCCTCAAATCCACTTGGTAATCTGAGGTCTTTTAGGGAATCGCCTCGCGGAGTCTTGGATCCGCTTTACTCATCTGAGGACTCGTTCGAGACAGCTTTCTACTTTGTTTGGAAATTTTTTGGTGAAAAAAGTGATTTTTGGGTGAAACAAGTCGTTTTGTTGATAACATGGCCACCACAGGCCGCCAGCGTGACGACAGCCTGTGAAGTCAACCAAGATGGCGGACGAATCCTGTATCCTGCTCCGTTCATCCGTACTCCCAGGCGGAATAATTATACTCTAACTGGTCCACACATAGTAAACCTTAGAGATGTGTATTTATTATTTTTTGCTGATTCTTTTAATGTTTAGTCCATTTGCTCACATTGTAATTGTTTACTTATATATAAAGATTTGTTATTTCCACCGTTTAATTGCTGTGATGTTCTACGTGTCACCTAAAATGATATATTTTGAAGTCGAGGTGGCCATTCTAATATCCACCGGCTTCTCATCTCAAGGGCTCATTTCGTATACGAACTGTAGTGAGTGCAGCATATCGGTTTGTGAGAAACAGAACCCGTATGCGAAAATGACCATTCGAATTTGTTCGAATACGAGCACTCGAGCTGTATTTTCGAGCATAGGCTCCCTGGTAAAACCTAGTAGCGATTCAGGGACCCTGATGGCACAGCGATACGTCCGTGACATCCTACGCCCTCATGTGTTATTACGCATGATACTGCACTCTGACTAGTACTTCAACAAGACAATGCTAATCCACACATGCAACATATGTATCTGGAATGCCTGCTTTATGATGAGCTACTCCCACTGTCAGCAAGATCCCCCGATTTCTCATCAAAAGAACATGTGTGAGATCATCTCTGTCATAAACTCCTACACGGTACTGATCGGTAGGATATCGAGGGCTAGCTACAATTGCTGTGGGCCAACTTTCCACTGGAGAGGACACAATGGCTTTACGACATCCGGACCAAACCGGATCATAATACAGGCCAGAGTGGATGCCACATCCTACTAATATTGAACTAGCAGTCAGTATGCCCGTACCGCCAACCCCATTGTCTGTGTCATTTAATATTATGATCATTGCAGAAAAGTCACATGTCCTTACAACAGGTGTAATTTCATTCGGTTTCCATCACTCCTAAGAAATGCTTAACTTCTTGTTTCATTATTGCGTCTGTGTGCGTGCATGTATATTATTTATATATATAGACATATATATGCATACTTTGTAAGTAGCCATAAAAGGTCGGTTCCATTGCACCTGGCACTGAAGCCTGGAGCGAGGAGCAGGTAGTGTGTCTAGTGGGACACCGATGACGTCATCACACAATTAGTCCTGCTCTCGCGCTAGGTGCGTGGCAGTAGGTACGCATGGTTCTCGTCTCTGATTGGCCACATGAGGCTCTCAAAATGTCCTCGTCTCTGATTGGTCGCGCGAGGTGCATAAAATATAATGATTGTGGAAAAATATTTTTTTTATTTAAAATTTGTTTATTTAAAATTTTATTTTTAACTGATTAGCTACGCGAGGCGCTCGAAACAGAAAAGTCAGTACCGTCCATATTAGCTGAAGAATGTTTGTGTTCATTGTCCCCTGACATACAACTTCTCACGGTTTATAAGCATAGTCTAATTTCCGAATCAGATATAGTCACCAAAACATATGTATCACCCCCGACAACAAAAAATTATCACGGGGTGATTTAAGCCCTATGATTATTACATAAGGTTCGTTTGTAGTTCAAGGTGCAAATGACGTCACACGAAGCTCTCGTACTGGCTGCATTTAAGTCGAATGTAAGGTTCAAAGATTCATGTGTAATTTAATGACATCACATGAAGCTCTCGTACCGGAAGCAATGAGGTACGATGCCAGCTGCTTACTTATTGCATGTTGTCTTATATTCGTGACCCTTATTTCCGAATCTTATTAGATATATTAACCAAATTTGTAAAATATGCATCAGACCCGACACCAAAAATTATGAGTCATTTAAGACCTATGCGAACTTATAAGCATAGTTGAGTGTAATTCCCNCATCAGACCCGACACCAAAAATTATGAGTCATTTAAGACCTATGCGAACTTATAAGCATAGTTGAGTGTAATTCCCTAACTGTTTAAGGCACAACCATCAAAATCATAACATAGGCATCGCCTCCGGCAAGGAAAATTAACNGTGTAATTCCCTAACTGTTTAAGGCACAACCATCAAAATCATAACATAGGCATCGCCTCCGGCAAGGAAAATTAACGTATGGTCATTTAAGCCCTATGTGAACTGAGTGACGGCATAAGATCGATGTCGTGAGACCAGGGTGATGGCAGGCGTCATGTGGCTGAACCTCGTTGATGTCAAGAGGTCGGCATCGTGTGACTACAGTGACGGCAGGAGNTGATGGCAGGCGTCATGTGGCTGAACCTCGTTGATGTCAAGAGGTCGGCATCGTGTGACTACAGTGACGGCAGGAGGTCGATGCTGTGCACCCGGCGTCGTGAGCCGGACCTGAGTGATGGCAGGCAGCACTCGACGTCGTGCGACTGGACCTGGGTGATGGCGAGAAGGGTCGGCGTCGTATGGTTGGAGCTGGGTGACGGCAGGAGGTAGACGTCGTGAGGCCGGACCTGGATGACGGTGACATCGAGCGGCCAGACCTGGGTGACAGCAAGCAGGGTCGACGTCGTGTGGCTGAACCTCGTTGATGGCAGGCATCGCTGACAAAAAATTAGTAACTCTGGTCCCACCCAAATGATTAACAACAGCAGGACCTGGAGGGTTGTTTCAGGGTTTTCCCAACCATACGCACAATGATAAATGAGCCTAAAATGGTACGCTATGCTCTCAAAAACATCTCAACACTGTCGAAGCTGCTAGGCAATCCTAAAGGATGCTAATATACACAACGATAAAGGAGTCTAACACGTTACTCAATGCTCTCGAAATTATCTCATCATCAACAGCCTATCATACAGAACGATACTGTTCACAACGACAAAGGAGCCTAACATGTTATGCAAAGCTGTCGAAAGTATCTCGAACACTGCGACGAAGCATGTGACATAACATAAAGGACACTGCCGAACCCTTCAACGACGAGCGCGACATAACGTAAAGGACGCTGCAGTGCATTTTGACGACACACACAACATAACATAAAGGTTGACGCCGCACACTTCAACGATGTGTGCAACCTAACATAAAGGATGACGCCAAACACTGCGACGAAGCGCACGGCATAACATAAAGGATGCTGCAGTACACTTCAACGATGCCCACAGCATAACATAAATGTTTGCGCAGAACACTTCAACGACTTGCATAGCGTAACAAAGTATGATGCAGAACACTGCAACGATGCGCGTAGCCTAAAATAAAGTATTCTGACGGACACATGTACACATGCATACACACATATACACATACACATACATGCATGCACACATGCACATGTATATACATATGCACACACACACACATATACATGCAAGCATGTATATACAGGATGATTCTAAAATCATTGGACAAACATTGAGGGGTGGTAGAGCTCACTAAAACAAACAATTATTGTGTAGGAATTTATGGGCGGAAGTGATGCACTAAGGCATAAACACAAAAACATAACACATTAACGGAACCATAACATGTTTATTAGCAGCATACTCAACCAGTGATTCCATACAGACAATGTTAAAACAGTTGCTGGAATTTCATCCACCAACAGTCACGCATGCTTGGCAACCTCTACATATGGCATGATTGGCTGGCAATGGTGGCGTGCGTGAAATACCTGTTGTATTTGAATCTGTTCGCCAATCACTCCACCGACGCTACCAAGGTGACATTACTAGTCGGTGGTAGCAATTTTGAGCAATTATTATAAACATTGCTATAAAAAGGCATTTAGAAGTGACATTGTAAATAAACAATGTGTTGCATTTCATGTGTTATATTTGTGTTAAACTTGCCAAGACCTGCACGGTGCTCACATCGTCAGCTGACCATCTGAGCTGTTTCACATATTCCCTGGCATTATACAACAGTCGCAGTCTGCCCTTGTGTAGGACTGACGCTGCTTGTTTATATTAACATAAACGATTTTTTTACAGTTACGGCGACTATATGTCTCATGTTTGTATCATATATATATATTGCTTTTTGCATATCTCAGTTTTTTGTAAGTTATCCATCCTTAATTTTATTTACATATAAAGATTTTTCATATTTATTTGGTTCGGAAATTATAGCTAGCAATGCCTAGGACATATATATATAGTCTTTTTCGTTGTCGGTAGTGAGAGCTTCTGTATGTATTGCTCAATCGACCCATCGATAGTGAACTGAGTTCNGTAGTCTTTTTCGTTGTCGGTAGTGAGAGCTTCTGTATGTATTGCTCAATCGACCCATCGATAGTGAACTGAGTTCGAGACAAAAACAATTAATTATATTTCAATCTTTTGACAAAATCTGGGTTTTTTTCTCAGTGGTGGAGGTGAACTTAATATTAGTTAGGGTTAAGATAAATNTCAATCTTTTGACAAAATCTGGGTTTTTTTCTCAGTGGTGGAGGTGAACTTAATATTAGTTAGGGTTAAGATAAATGAATAGCACAGAAATAATTTACATTATTTTACCTTTATTTACAGAGTTGACATAAACTAAATACATAATCGTATCTTATACATGCTCGCAATATTCTTCTTCATTCGAGCGAAACATTTATGCTTTCTGTTTTGTAAGAAGAGCAATGCATGTTGTGAGCATTCAAGCTGTCCTTATTCGAATATACTGTACGACAGTTATCACATGCGTATATCTTGTAGACGGTAGCAAATTTGCAGTTGCTATCTTCGTGTCATTTGCCCAGCTGCTCTTGCTGAATGTCTTGCCACAATACTTGCACTCGCTTCCCGATGAACGACAAACATGGCCTTTGCATGCATTGTTATATCTCTACAAGTTTTCACTTCGGGTTAACACAGCATCACAGTTATCACAGTGAAAAGCTTTGTATGCTGGGCTGAACATGCAATGACAACTTTCATGGCGGCGTGAACTATAACTTAAGCTAAAAGTATTTCCACAGTAGTAACATTGATGGCGTACTGCTTGCATCGACTATTCAAAGCCCCTTGCTGTTGACTATGTTGTAGTTGGTATGTCTTCAACCATAGATTTCATTTTCATATTGTAGCAGAGTATACAATCACAGTAGTAACTTTGGTTCAGTATTGGTTGTAGTGTATCTTTAGGGCTTCTCGCTGTTACAGAGTACACACTCGTAGTAGATGAATCTAGTAGTAATGCTGTGCTTTTCTCCACCATGCTCGACCGTAGAATGACATTCATTTTATACGATGCATGGTTATATATACCTATAAATATTTTTCTTTTTGGTTATATCAGTTTGAATCAGATTATAGTTGTGTTGACCTCATTGTTCACATACTTTACAACTTAAATTTCTTCGCTTAACATACTATACTCTGTACATTGCTTGTGTAATACATCGCTATATAAATATATTGTTAAATGTATATAACTATTGGTTTTATAAAAAAATTGTTATCTGTTTTAATCAGCATGTAGCTCTGATGACTCTCTTGAGTGACTAATGGTTCGAGAGCATTTGGTAACATCCTTTATGATAAGCTACCAACTTGGTCTGTGACGAGACACTTTCGAGAGCTCCGCATAATATGTTTGGCCCTTTTATAGTTGTTATGGTAACGTTCTTTATGATAGGCTACCAGCTTCGTCCGAGATTCTTTCGAGAGTCTCTTGTAATATGTTAGTTCCCTTTATCGTTGTGTGTGAGCCTCGCATTATATGTTAAGCTCCTTTATCATTGTGCGCAGTAGTGTTATTTATGATAGACTGTCAATGACGAGATACTTTCGAGAGCCTCGCGTAAAATATTAGGCCCTTTTATTGTTGTGTGCGGCAGCATTCTTTATGATTTGCTGCCGATGACGAGTCACTTACGAGATCCTCGAGTAACATGTTAGGATTATTTAACGTTGTGCATGGCAGCGTTCTTTATGATAGGTTGCCAATGACGAGACACTTGCATGACCCTTGTGTAATATGTTATGCTCCTTTATAATTGTTCTCGGTAGTGTTATTTATGATAGGTCGTCCATGACAAAACATTTTCGAGAGCCTCATGTAACATGTTAGACCCCTTTATCGTTGTGCATGGCAGCATTGTTTATAATTTGCTGCTGATGGCGAGTCACTTCCGTGAGCCTCGCGTAACATGTCAGGCTTATTTAATATTGTGCGTGGCAATGCTATTTATGATTTGCTGCTGATGACGAATCACTTTCGTGAGCCTCGCGTAGCATGTTAGGCTTATTTAACGTTGTGCGGTCAGTGTTATTTATGATTTGCTGCTGATTATGAATCACTTTCGTAAGCCTCGCATAACATGTTAGGCTTATTTAATGTTGTGCGAGGCAGTGTTATTTATAATAGGCTGCAGATGACGAGACACTTTCGTGAGCATCGCGTAATAAGTTAGGCTCCTTTATCATTGTGTGCGGTTATGTTATTTTTGATAGGTGGTCCATGAGGAAACACTTTAGTGAGCCTCGCATAACATGTTAAGCTTCTTAGCGTTATGTATAGCGATGTAATTTATGTTAGGCGGTCAGCTTTGTTAGTGACGAGAAACTTTCGAGAGCCTCGCATAACATGTTAGGCTCCTTTATCGTTGTGTGCGGCAGTGTTATTTATGCTAGACTTCCGAAGGCGAGATACTTTTGAGAGCCTTGCATAACATGTTAGGTCCATTTATTGTTGTGCACAGCAGTTTTATTTATGATAGACTAATGATTACGAGACAACTTCGAGAGCCCCACATACCACATTAGGCTCCTTTATCGTTATGTATGTTAGCATCCTTTATGATAGGCTACCATCTTCGATGGTGGCGAGTCATTTTTGAGAACCTCGGATAATGTGTTAGGCTCCTTTTTCGTTGTGTATGGTTGGGAAGACTCTGGGATTACCCATGTATATATGAAAGTGTGCATATGTATATATATGTACATGTGTGCATGCATGTGTGTGCATGTATGTGTGCGCATGCATGCTATAAGTGTTTATCAACATCCTTTATTTTAGGCTGCTCGCTTTGTCGGAGTGTTCGGCATCATCCTTTATGTTAGGCTGTGCAAGTCGTTGAAGTGTGCGGCGCCAACATTTATGTTATGCTGTGTGCATCGTTGAAGTGCATTGCAGCATCCTTTATGTTATGTCGCGTGCATCGTTGAAGTGTTTGGCAATGTCCTTTATGTTATGCCGTGTGCTTGGTCGCAGTGTTCGAGAAACTTTAGAGTGCCTCGCGTAACATGTTAGGCTGTTTTATCGTTGAGCACATTATCATTCTTTATGATAGTCTGTCCATGATGAGACACTTTCGAGAGCCTTGAGTAACGTGTTAGGATCCTTTATCATTGTTTATGGTAGCATCCTTTAGGATTGGCTACCAGCTTCGACAGTGTTGAGACATTTTTGAGAGCCTAGCATAACATGTTAGGCTCCTTTATCATAGTGCGTATGGTTGGGAAGACTCTGAGATAACCGCCTCACGATGTCGTCATCCTGCCAGCCCTGGTCGGCTGCACGACGTCAACCTCCTGCCATCACCCATTTCCCACGACGTTGACCTCCTGCCATAAACGAGGTTCAGCCGCACATAGTCAACTCTCACCCTGGTCTGGCTGCATGATGCCAACCTTCTGCCGTCACCTTAGTATGGCTGCATGACATCGAGCGCTGCCTGCCGTCACCCAGATACAGCCACATGCCGGCGAACGCCGCCT
>NQII01002657.1:0-10542 GCA_002778355.1 Clitarchus hookeri | reverse complement strand
TGCCAGGTCGAGCTAGTGGGATAGTCCAGAGCAGCCTGTGCCTCGTAGGGCAGGTGGGGATCCTCACACACCTGTGTGGATCCTTCGACGGGACGTGGTGGGGCAAGCAACAGTCCGTTACTGCCCCACATCGAGAACGGGAGCGAGGGACGAGCCCTAACGGAGGGCGTCCGCTCAAGAAGAAGCCAGCCGCGTGCAACTGACCAATCACAGAGGGCCTGTCCCAGGGCCATCCGGCAGAGAGAGAAAACGAGTTCGCAAAATGTATCGAGACGCCGACCTCGGTCCGAGGCCATCAAACAGGACGTACGGCGGGAAGCATCCGAGAAAACCCAGGCAGTCGGCCCATGAGATTCCGGGAGGGAGGAGTGATTCCGCAGGAGACGAGCACGGCACCCATCCGCCATCAGACGAAGAGTCCTGCGTCGACCCGAGAAGGAGGGACGTCGAGACGATTCACCGAGGCGCCAGTGACAGGTCAAGAGCAGTTCCAGCTCACCGGACCTCATCTGCGAGAACAACTACCAGCACAGCAAGCCAGATAAATACAGTCATCCAGCGAGTGTGAAGGACCTTTAGTAGTTATCCCGCAGTGTGAAGGATCTTTTAGAATCATCTAACAAGTGCGACGAAGATCCCCCACCCCCCCTTTTACGACGCGAATTGTACGGAGCATACGTAGAAAAGGGAGGGAGTTGTCTCAAGGGTTCATGTATCAATTCACATGTTCATGCAACAATAAAACCTCGATTTGTGAAATATGAATTACTCTGTATTCATTCATGAGTGAATTGGACCATTAAACAACAGTGTCGAAGCATTCCTACGCCCGATCACTGAGGACTAGTATTAAGTGTTGGCGCCTTACGCCACAGAACAGATTGCAACACCTACGTCCAAACCTCAGCTTTGGCAGGTGTCAAATTAACAATGAGTTAATCGAATATTTTTATTCTGTGATCATTTCACCCACAGTTGATAGAACTGTTTAGTTGGTCCGTTAACTCAATGAGGTGGATTTTATCTACACTTAATTTTACAATGAACCTGTGCTTTTAAATAAAATAAAATTACATACAACTTTATTACATTTTAATTGCATTAGAATTCATAAGAAATATGCTATTGGCTAAAAAAAAGTTATTTATGTAAAATTATGGTAACCTTTATCAAGCCACTTAATTTTGTCTGTTCCAATGTAAAAATATCCGTTTAATGTTGTGTGTGACNATGTAAAAATATCCGTTTAATGTTGTGTGTGACATAAAGATGAACTTTTAAGTAACTTTTAAAGTGTGTATATAGTTTTACTGGTCCCATTCCGTCTCCACAGTGTGTACATATTTTTTCAAATGAGTTAAAAAGGCTGAAACTAATTTTTTGCATGAACGTTTTTAATTAAAGCATTTTTTGTAAATTATAGTAGTACAGGGATGTCCGGTTAATGTCATCTTCGTCAAAACGCCAAAAAACGATAAGAGTTGCCACTGAAAGTCGGATAGAGGGGACTTCCTCGAGCTTAGAAGCTGTTACTGGTTTTGTGTTGAGCAGCCCTCTGCGCTTTTGCGCTTCCACGCCTCGAAAACGCGAGACAGCTGCATGTAGACGTCACTCGCAACAAACACATTGCACCACCCGGCGCGTAGGCTGCCAGACACGCACACTCTCTCCTGTACCTGTACCTGTTCTGCGCTTCACGCGTATTTTCAAGGCTGCTGTGTCGCTTGACCGTGAGATGCATGCGAGCTGAAGCAGAAATTTGCGTGGTGCGGAAAACACCAGCAGGAAAACAAAAGCGAAATATTGTACAGTCGTGACCTTCACACGTCTGAAACATTGCGCCATGACTCGCTCAGCGGTGCACTCATATTTAACGACGTAGTGCGTGCAAAACCCAACTTGAGTTGAGTTAGAGAGGTTTAACGAAGAAGTATCCTTTCCATCGTGGATATACATATTTTACTCCATAACTTAATTTTCGGAGACAATATTTAAAAACGAAGCGGATCACGGCATAACGAACATCTTAACAGTTTTTCTTATATCTTATGTGTTTAGTTTCACATCTGTAACCGTAACCAAATATTACCTGATCATTTTAAAATGTCAATATCACATGGTTTTAATTGGTATCGTACAAATTTCTAAATATTATTTAAGTAGTCCTCTTTGTCATATCTATTTTGTATTTTTCACGTTTGGTCATAAATTCTTATTATGTCGACGATTAACAGTGAAGTCTTCAGTGCCAGTGAATGTAAAAAAAATGTAAAGATAGAGCAACGGTGAAATGCAAGAGCGGGGGAAAGGACAGAACACTGAGAAAATCCGCAAGCTAACGGCAACATCTGCCATGGTTCCACATGCGAAAATCAGGGTGAACTCACCGGGAGTCGAAGCCGGTTCCGCTTTGACTGAAAGCAAATAATCTGACTACTACACCTCCGCCGCTCCAGCAAACTGAATACCACAGTTTGACCTGACCGTTTCCATTTTCAGAACAATAGGTAAAATAATTTTAAGTTTCTTTTAGACACAACAAATATTAAAAATCCACCTCGCTCCTAGATGCTACTCGTTTTATAACATAACCCTTATTTACAACATTTATTAAAAAAAGTTTGAACTAATGTCTTTGAATTGAAATTTAATTTATTGTTTTCAAAGCATGTAACATGCAAATTTTCAGTTTTATAATATACGTTATTGTGCCTACCGTCTCACTTCGAACTCCAAATAGGGCCTAAATTTAAGTAAATTAAATAATATATTATCAAATAATACTTCAACATGACGGAAATTATTACATTATTTTCTGAAGAAGGTAAAATTTTAAATACATTTTTGATACTACTTTGCTATTCTGCTATCTCTACCCTCTTTTTCCCTCGTTGGTAGAGTGGAAGAATAATAATTTTTTTAAGTTAACGTGTTGGCCAACAGTAGAAGGGAAGTAAAAGGCCCGTATAACTGATCAGTCACGTGTACGTAAAATACGTCCGCAAGAAGACGTTTTCGAATAAGGAAGAAAAACACTGTTGGTCATAGAAACTTTAATCGTCTTGGGTTCAACCAGTCTCACGTGATTAGAAATTAATTTGAACTTGAAGTAGTGATTTATAGGAAAATAATGCACAGGAAAATAAACGTCAAGTTTCTTTTCCCACTAACTTCTTCAAATACATACAGAAAATTAATTGTTATTCTTAATTTATTCTGCAGTCTAAGGGGTTTAAAGTCTTAGGCACAGAATATGAAATACAATATTGACATTTCCTACACGTCAGGACTGCTATGTATACGACACATATGCGAGAGAATATGAAAATATCATAATAATATACACTAAGATTATCATACGTACAGTTCTTATATCTAAGGTATTCATTGTGAAGTGACTTTAAATATCACATTAACGCTACCGCAAGAACCAACGCACACGGGGTGAAGGGTTTAGAAGGTGGGAAAGGGACTTACCGACATGGGCGTGGGTGCTGTTTTCTGTGTAACCATTCTAAAAAAAATGTGTGAGCCGGCTACAAACAGAATAAATTCATCCGATTTTTAGCGAAGAAATCACGTTTATGAAATACTCGTAAACACGCGGACTGGTGCACGAAACGTCGGTAGCACAACATTATGTTATGTCTGTAAAATATGCGACTGAAACTCGGAAGTTCTGCACCACAAACTTATGTAAAAACCTCGCGATTGAACACTGTAGTCACCTTCAGTGTGTCACGCGTTTAGTTGTCTGGTCGAGGGCATGCTGGGTAAAAGAGTCGAATAGGGTAGTCTGTTCCACGACGTACACGTATTATTAGCACTGACAAACCGAAAATTATTGTAACACATTTTCTCTTACTACACACAATTTCTTCCATTCCGCTGGCATGTCTTTTTCCAAGTGTAATTTTGCTGTTCCTGTTAATTATTATTACTGACAACATGTAGTTAAAAAAGCCTTTAGTTTGCATATTGACTGATTTTTATTTATACGCTTAAAGTTAATGGTAAGTGTAATGACAGAATGTAACAGAATACAATACAATTTGATAACAATGCACAACACACCAGCCATTGTAACAAGCTCTTCAATTGTATCGGAAGTGGCCAAGCCAAGAACAAAATGTACAATGTCGGGAAGGCTATTACTAAAAACGAAAACACTGTAAGCATGCGAGGAAACTATCTAAAACCTCAAAATGGACATTAGTTTGCATATAATAAGTTTGTATATTTGTTGTCCGAACTGTCTGCACGGCCTTGGAGACGCTGCGTCGATTAGAAAGAGTGAGGCAAGACCTTGTGCTTCACATTTCCTGTTGTTACACTTGAGTTCGTCGACAATAGGAAGGTTCAGACATCTCAGGTATTTATTTCTGCGAATGTTTTCCTCCNTATTTATTTCTGTGAATGTTTTCCTCTTTATGTTTGCGGCTCCCTACTCACGCCACCTGACATGTGAGCAGAATGCCAGTATATGTCGGTGACATAATGGGAATACTCGCTACAATACTTGTGCGCTATGATTTAGGACCAATATAAATCATTCTAATCAAATGTTCTATACAAGTAATGGGATTGGAGAACAATCATACATTTTTTTATTTCATCAAATTATAGTTCATCAAAGTATTGGCATATTGGAGTTATTTGTGCAGATCATGTCACTGAAACCATTTAACCGATTTGTACTAAACGGAATCAACTATAGAGCCCGTATGTTAGGAATGGAACAAGCCACTGAAACGATAACATATTCTCTGATGACTTTTTTTCTTTCTATAGTATTTATTTTCAATGTGTTGTTTATCTCCAATGAAATAACAGAATGTCACACTGCTTTATTGTACAACTACATGAATGGTTGTAACTTATTTAAGGCTAATATCTAAAATATTATTATAACATCCTTCAAGAAGTTTAATCGGTTTTATGCATCTTTGCAACCATTAACAAAAGTAAGCCGCATTTAGTGTTAAATTCGCATGTGGTGAGTGCATTGTGTATGTGAAAATGTAAGATTTTATACAGGTTTTTTTAAAAATAGCGCCATTCGAATTTTTCACAATATGTTCAGCTGATTAAAGACGTAGTTTAAACCAAATTTTTGTTATGCCAATGGTGTCCTTCAAGATTTAAAATAATGAATTAGAGTCTTATATTTGGAACCAAATAACCTATACAAAAAATTGAAATTTAGATTCTAAGTAATTATACGATAACAATTTTGATGTCACAAATAGTTTTGCCCGTAATATTGAGAAGTAACATGAAACATAGTGCACAGAAAATACCCAGCTAGGACACCAAACTTCCAGTGTTTCCTTCTGCAATGTAAACAAATAAAAAGCACCATAAATATTTTATCTGAGTGAGCATTTGATCATACCGAAAGAATCTCCAACTCTATATTTAATTTGCTATGTATTCGGACAATCTACAAAACACCCTGCACCAAATTAACATTGGGTTTACGCAATAAATGATCCCTCCAAATTCACCAATCGATTGTATCGTCCGTTGATCACTAGAGTGCGCCGTTAACCCATGTTTTCTGTATTGGCTACCAGAGTGTGTTGGTTATTTGAGATTTTAACATCTGCTACCAAAGACATCCCATATCGTCTATTTCCAAACCTGTTTTCGATGAGGCCTGCAAACTTCGAGAATACATAATTAATCTCTCCTATTTTATTGAATAAATAAAATGAATTTTAGAGTAAATGTTGTATAAATAAGGTTATTATCCATAATGGGGTTTTAAAAAAATGATATTTATTATTACCGAGGATAAAATTACATTAGAGAGTCCGAACACCATGTTGTATATGGTGACCTTGACCTCAGTAACCTTAAATTTTAAACATCGAGAAAAATTTAAAAAAATCGAGGAAAAAATTACATAAAATGAGCGAAACACCATACTGTATGTGTGTGACTATGAATGTTCTATTATCGTACAGACGGCAAAGCACATATACTCCTGGTACGACGATCAGCAGACAACTGATTAGTCGGTTCNGGTTCTATTATCGTACAGACGGCAAAGCACATATACTCCTGGTACGACGATCAGCAGACAACTGATTAGTCGGTTCTCCTCGTCTCCTGTGACAATCGTTGACAATATAGCTGATCAACCTGCCGCCTCTCCATCCCACAGAGAATTATTGGCTTTCCTTTACACACATACCCTCACCCCTCCCCCTCCACATTCTACAATATTTACTCGCCATAACTGTACGTAAAGATTGATCACGGGTTATGAATTAAAATAGCAATTGGTAAAAAAGAGTCCTCTTGGTGAGAAAGCCTCCGACGAATGATATGCGAGTAAACAGACATAAACAATTACAAATGCTACGTAATGCTTATGAGGTTGGTTAAATGGTTGATACCGGCTGTCATTTACGGCAGTTACACATTAAAATGTTTGTTTAACCCCTTTTTGTTGTTGTATTTGAAATGGTGGTCTAAATGTGTATTATTATTAAATTAATGACATAACTCAAAATTAGATGGAAGATACAAATAACACATAAAGTAAGAGAAATGATGGACAAAATAACATTGTAAATAAGCATAATTTATTGAACCAATGACAAATAATAAAGTAAGAACAAACATAAACAACCACTTGTCGGAATAATTAAACAAATAAACATTAACGCAAATTAAACAAAGAATATTATTAAGAAAACACATTTAATATAACATNGATACAAATAACACATAAAGTAAGAGAAATTATGGACAAAATAACATTGTAAATAAGCATAATTTATTGAACCAATTACAAATAATAAAGTAAGAACAAACATAAACAACCACTTGTTGGAATAATTAAACAAATAAACATTAACGCAAATTAAACAAAGAATATTATTAAGAAAACACATTTAATACAACATNTGGAATAATTAAACAAATAAACATTAACGCAAATTAAACAAAGAATATTATTAAGAAAACACATTTAATACAACATTTCAAATAAAACAAAAATTAGTGTTAAACAAACACGTGACATTGATACAGCGGTACGTGTCAGTCGGTATCAACTATTTAGCTAACCTCGTAAGTATTACGTAGATTTTGTAATATTTAACGTCTGTTTTCTAGCAAACCATTTGTCGGAGGCTTTCTCATCAAGAGGACTTGCTTGTACGTTTTGCCATTGTAATTCATAACTCTTATACTCACCTCGCGTAACAATTTACGAAGATCCTTTTTTCACTGTTCAAAGGGGTGACAAACCACATTTTACAATGTAGGGAATTTGGTAGGCCAAAATGGTATTTGCGTGTCAAAGATATTGCCTGGTTTAACGTGCATACAAAAATAGCCCTTTATATCATATGGCTTTAGTGTAATTAAATAAATTTCATTATTTTGACCCCACCTTCACAAGGGTTTCCTGCCCCTAGGAGTGGGTTCTTGGCGTTCGTCGTCACATTTTCTAACTGATATTTTGCAAGGAATATCCTCACGAAGTTTGTCGTAGAGGTGCAGACTCGCCCGGTATATACTTTTTAAATTAAACGTTCTAATTTAGTATTTTTAAAATACATGTGAAATCGAAATGATTTCAAATGTACTATACGTTTAAGTATGGGGTAACCCAGAGTAATGACTTATTAGGAACAGTTATATTTCTTATATTACAGTAAAGTTAGAAGAAAAGTTTATTTTACAAAGGGCATTTGATAAGCGTTTTATATTAAAACTATTAAAATACGTTTCATACTATAATTATTTATTTTTACAATATTTTAATGATATNATAAGCGTTTTATATTAAAACTATTAAAATACGTTTCATACTATAATTATTTATTTTTACAATATTTTAATGATATAATACCTCCATTAACCCGCATACGGTGAAGGGAAGAAATAGAAGTTGCAAAAATGCCATAAATTTGGGTTAGTATTACATGGAGCTATTGCCATCCTGTCAAATATTGTTTTCGCCAACTGGTGATGGGGAAGTACTTTGTTTTCAGTACTTCTTTACCAAGATTTAAAAAAAAGATACAGAGCTCGTAATCTTCATAAAGACTTTTTTTTTTTACCAAAACTGAGCACAAACATTATAAGGCAATATATTTTTTACGAATTCTTTCTACGTTTAAGCCAATTACTGTCGTATATAGACTGTCTAAACAATGCTACCCGTGCACAGTATTTCTGGAAGGTGGCACGATTTCGTAAGATGTGAACGCAATAAACTTTATTAATAACATTAATATTCGGTCATCAATTCTAATGGTTAACATAACTTACGTAACCATTTACGACTTGCCATGCCAGATAAAAAAATAACAATTAGCTGCGTTGCACACTAAATCAAAACTAAGGGCATTATTAACTTAAAATAAGGATGTTTCGAATATTTTGCAAAGCGAATGAGTGAATAGCTAAATTATTGTCTGGAATATGAAACAACTGGCAAACATGTGGAAATTGGTCATTGAAATTATTTTCTGCTTTTCTGATATTAAGTAACTCTCCGACGATTTAATTTAGTATTCAATAATTTATACCAGCGTACGTAATTTGAAAAATGTATATAATACTGTTTTTTCAAGAGCTTAAGTCGAAGCATCACTCTCAAAGACTGAAAACAGATATGCAATTATTTATTTGCGATTGTCTTAGCATTTCGTGAAGAATTACATCACTAGTGTTTTTCTAACTAGCAAGTTTCAGCTTATTTCTGAATAATGAGTTTATTTCAAAACAAATTTTAAAACTATTTTTAAAGTGTTGGAGANAGCAAGTTTCAGCTTATTTCTGAATAATGAGTTTATTTCAAAACAAATTTTAAAACTATTTTTAAAGTGTTGGAGAATGTCTTTAACATGCGCATTTCCTTTCGTAACTCTCTCTGCGCTCCAACCAACTCTAGGGGCCGCGGTAACTGAGCTGTTAGACTGCTCGCCTCCCACCAAGGCGATCCGGGTTCAATCCCCGGCCGGGTCACTCTGGATCTTTGCAAGTGGTAATCTGCCAGACGATGCTGCTGGTCGGCGGGTTTTCTCGGGAATTTCCCGTTTCCCCGCCCTTGCATTCCCCCGCTGCTCCATTCTCACCTCATTTGACGCTAAACGGCTCTCAGACCTCGTTGTTAAGGCCACTCAACTCTAACCAATTCCATTCCCCAGACCCACAGGTTATGGAGGTGGCCGGCCTCACAATATGTAAAGCAACGACCGGGTTGAAGGAAAGAGGCACGTGGGATGGCAAGGACAAGAGAGAAAGCCGCATATAAATACTCAACCACTGCCCCGCAACAGGTATGGATTTCACACTGACTATTGGAGGACTATGTAGAAGGCGAGAATGCATGTATGTACTTTATACACCTTCAAAAAAGTTTTAAAATCACAAATAATGTTAGCACTACCGGAAAAACTGTGGGAAGAAAATACTATTATTTTGGTTTTGTTACATTTCCGTCGTGTAAAGAAACTGTATGTGCACAATATACAAAAGCGACAAAGTAACACCACGGTAAAACTGATACACTTTCTCAGAAATTCTTATCTAAATGTTTATAAATACGTATTCTGTAAGTTATTTCGATGACTAAAACAGTTACAATTATTCACCTGCAGGTTTTGGCGACACGGTTTGACCCGGAATGCTGCAATCATCTCATTCAAACGCTGAAACACTGTAAACAAATACGGCGCGTGGTCAGAGAGTGCGACAGAGCGCCAGCGAGAGCACAACTTTGTGCACTCTATGTGCTCCAGTTCTTTCGCACTTTTCCCGACGAATTGAGACGTCCAGAGCGCGTTCTCGGTGACGTCCTTATAAATTGTTCGCGAGTGTGAAAGCACGAGAGAGCGCTCTCTGGGCCAGTTGATACACGGCTTCAGGCCTGCTGAGGACGACAAACCTTGTTCCGGAGGTAGAGAAATTTTTCACAACATGAATGTGTAAAATAGCTGGCTCCGGGATTATATAATGTTATGCTGGAGTTTGGACTAAAACATCATTAGTCAGCTCTCCCGCTTTTCGCAAAATGTCACCCATGACAATGAACCTTAGAACGTATGGCGTCAGAGAAAGTTGGCAATCTGAGTTAATTTTAATAATCACTGACAATGGCTGTCAAAATTCAGTACAATTTGCCCTAGTTCACTTACCATTGATCCCTACGGTCGTAATGACCCCTCGTTCCCTTCTTGACAAATTGTTAGTTTGTGAATTTGGGCACATTTTTTCATGTCCACCTTGATTTAAACAACAAATTTTAATGCACGGAAATTTTGTTTGTTTTTGTGAAGTGGCAAGTGTTTTCCGAAGCAGTGCAAAGTTGTAAACCCCGACAAATGAAATACTTCCAACAGCATAGCATAAAAAACCAACCCAGAGTTTTAAAAGAGTATGTGTGTTGTCTCCTTGGCTGAAATGGAACGTTCAAGTGTGTATTCGTAACTTTGACTACGCATTTGGTCAACGGTATAATAACACGACCTTGGTACGTTTTTCAACGGAACCAAGGAAGTTAAGAGCTCTTAGTTG
>NQII01002656.1:257262-330233 GCA_002778355.1 Clitarchus hookeri | reverse complement strand
TGAATATTTATTAGATAAACGTGTGGAAAATGATGTAGATCCACTTACATGGTTGGCGATAAATAATAAGAAGTAAGGTATTATTTCTCCCATAGCCAGGCAATATTTAGTAACACCACCCACTAGTGTGCCTAGCGAAAGGGTCTTTAGTGGGGCTGGTCTTCTTTACACACCCCACCGAAATAGGCTGCAAGGAGAAAAGGCATCAAAACTTCTATTTCTGAAATTTAATATTCCTCTACTCTTATTCAATTACTAAGTGTTTCACTTAATTGTGCTTAGATATAAAAAAAATTTCATAGNTTTAATATTCCTCTACTCTTATTCAATTACTAAGTGTTTCACTTAATTGTGCTTAGATATAAAAAAAATTTCATAGTTTTTTTCGATTTCAAGAAGTAATGTTTAATGATTGTCTTAAAAATTACATAATAAGTGAGTTAGTATTAGTACCAAAGTTAAAATTAACAAAATGTTAAGAACATATTTGTTTTAATTTAAAAGAAGATTATTATATTGTTTGTTTTTCTTCACAATATATTTTTAACTTTATTCATAAGAAGTCGATTTGATTTACAATTAAACATGATTACTAGTTCATTAAAAGATCTCACATATTTGAATAAGATACCCTTTAGGTTGCATAAATGCATATTGTTAAGTGTTTTTACAAAAGATCTCATTTAAAGTTGATTTGTATAATTAAAAAGGTTGGGTTATATCTTATTCCATTGTTTTGTGTTAAAGCAGTTCAATGGTATTTGATCATACAGTTGTGTTATAATATAGTTTAGAAGTTTTAAGAAATTACCTGCCTTAATTTGATTTTGCTTAGGTAAATAAGAATAAAAGAATATCAAGAGTGTGTTTCTGTTGTGTAATCTAGTGAATTACTACAAGGCTGTTTCCCAAATATCATTAAAATACACTGTTATACATAAAAAATATGTTAATAAATAAAAATGTCTTAATCATAGCAGTTGCATTCATATTTAATAAACATTTTCATTTTTCATTGCCAAATACATTCGCAAAATATTGGCATCATTTTTGCGAATGCGAATGCGAATTCTCAAAAACATGCGAATATTCACGAATGCGAATGCGAATATTTGTTGCATCACTAATGCATACCGTAACACCGGACATGCTGACAAGAGTGTGGAACGAGTTTGATTATCGCGTAGATGTCGTTCGGGCCGCTCATAGTGGTCACGTTGAACATTTATGAATGTATGGTAAACAAACTTCACGGTTCCGCGGTTCATTTGATTGGTCAATCAAGGTTGTAGGTGTTTTGGTTTTGATATTACAGACCTTCAAATTTTGGGGTATTCTTTTATACTCAACCTGTACAACATGCAGATATGAGAAAACAATATAGCAGAGTAGCGGAGAAATTATTTGTGCTGAAACACAAATAATATACATACAAAATTCAGTTGTGATGCCAATAAAATAGACATGAAAAATAAAGCTGCACTCTTGATTATAGAACATAGCAACTTGGCAATTAATAAGTTTTGTTGACAATTATAATATCTTTATTTTCAGATCCACACAAAGATTAAAACTTGACACCAATGTACTAAATTTCTCTGTCGATTAATGATTATTTTTAAAAATTTGTTATTTGCAGAATACAATCAAAGCAATAATATATGATTAGACTGACAATAATAGCAATTACAAAGGAGGGCAGCTTTATGAGCCTATTAAAGCCTCCTTTTCATAAAACCAATATGTTAAAATATTAATTTAAAAATACTTTATAAAATTGAAGTTTCGGAGGAGGTAGTCAAATGACTCGTCAGAGCTCCTACCGAATAAAATATCAATGAATGAGCACAATTAAAAAATATTGACAAAGCCAACGCGAGAGTCATGGAAATGAAGCATTTTAAAAATTAATTTATTCTTGGGCAGCAAACAAGACTAAACACAGCACGTTAAAACAGGATAAACACAGCAACGCTAGGTTTTAGTTAAAGCCAAAAACAAATTTAGACTGGCGACCTATACCACAATTTTGAAAAAACGCTAACCCTACCGCATGCCCAAGACAATACATCTACGCCACGCAAGACATTAAAATGATTAAAAAACCCAGCTAACACTCAAACTCGTGGTCCACGACTCACAGTTTTGAATAACTCATTCGCTCAGCGGCTCAGGCGACGAAACAAAATACAAAAAGTCGGTGATTATTTCGTATAACGTATCCAAATCACCAAAAAAACATTACATTACGTATCCAATGATACATAAAATCCACCTANAAACACGTTCAGGCCACGACAGGGCGTAGAATAGGAGCACATATTTTTTTTATTTACTAACTACTCTAAAACTAAGTGTTATATGAGCCCGCGGTAGGGACGGGAGTTAAGTGCGTCTCAGGGCTAAGCCCCATACGCCTACAAGGAAGGAAATATCATGCAAGGAGACATGCATCACGGCAAAGAGGGATTGGGCTGCCATGGCCTGCTTTTGGCCATGACAACCTCCGTAAGTGTACTTATAACTAAAGTATATTTAGAAGAGAAAGGGAAAAACCGGCATAGTCACCATAAAAACCCCTTCGACAAGAGAATTAAAAATTTCTTCATGCATTATCATGTTTAACAGAAAATGCTACATGAGACAGAGGATAGGAATCATGTTCTTTATTATGATAGGATAAAAGTGCTAGTAGAGAGGGGGCGGGAACTATATTTCAATGGGCGCTGGGTTTAACCAGAGTAACACTTGCGCATTACTCTGGTGGGGGGGAGGAGCGCAATTGGGCGGGTCCCCCCCAAATCCGAATCCCCAGTGGATCCCAAAACTTAAACGTAAAATAGAATTAGCTGTCGGTGAGTGCCAGCAAGCTAGCACAAACCGACTTTTTCATAATCCTTCACAAGATGGTAATTTGCCTGAAAGAAGAGGTTAGTCTTAGTCTAATTAACCTAAACTTAAGTTAAGTCCACGAGGACTGTTCAAGTACTATGAGTCAAAACTCTTAGTAAACTTCAGATGAATTAAACTAATATAATATATTATATGCAGCCTGTAGCCATCGGTAGGATTACTCCCGTATGCTAACTGAAGGTCAGACACACAGACATACAGCGCTGCTGATAAGAACTATAGGAATTATAATAAATACATATATTGTATCAAGAAGGGATTAACAAGTCTGTCTTATACTATGAGTTAACAAGCAATAAGGTGGTTGATAATTAAGCTAATATATTCTATAGAGTCTGCAGTCATCGTTAGAATTACTCCCGTATGCCAGACTGAAGGTCTGACACACAAACATACAGCTCCTATGAATTAATTATGTGATTATATACGCATCTATTTTATGACAGTAATTAATCTATACTAACAACTTAGTTATCCTAAAAGCTGCGCAGATGCTAACATAATAGGCCTGGCTGTGTGTTACATACAGGACTAAGGGGGCCTGTGCGGCAGAAGTGATTTTGGCCGCTTATATCGCTGAGTTAAATCGATATAATGATCCCCAAGGGCAGTTATGAGAGGATTTGTGTGTTCCTCACTAGATTGATAGAAACGCTCGGTTTGCTTGCGAATAACTTCGTTCAGCATTTCTTGTTTTAATTCGGCGTGCAAGCATCTAGTAGGCGTATACCTGGGTGCATTGGCGGCCAACCTAAGGCGTTTATTTTGCACCACCTGTAATAAATGTAAGTGAGTTTGTGCATAGTACGCCCAAGCGGGCGCTGCATAAGTGATAATGGGGCGAATCAATGTCTGATATAATCGTATCCCATTATTCTGTGACAAACCTGAGCCACTAACTAGAAGAGGGTATAAGGCTGACATGCGCGCATATACTAAGTTCCTCTTAACTTCAACATGGCGGTGCCATGTCAGCCTTTTATCCATAACAAGGCCTAGGTATTTTACCTCATCTTTAAATGGTATATCTTTCCCAAAAAGATTAAGATGTGGCAGATTGGGAGGAATATGCCGGAGAGTGAAAACTACAGCCTCGCATTTTCCCACATTTACTTTAATTCGCCACAGGCGGAAATAATTCTCTATCTCATTGAGCTGTGCCTGCGCGCGCTGAGTGTCAACTTCAGCTCTGCGAGATCGCGTGTCAATTACTGTCTCATCTGCATTAATTCCTAAATTAATATGCCTGTTAGGGGGGCGCGGAATATCGTGAGTATAAATATTATACAATACTGGACCTAATATGCTGCCCTGGGGGACACCTGCCCTAATTATTTTATTTTGTGAGGTCGCTCCCTCAATAGAAACGGTAAATGAGCGCCTGTCTAAATATGAAGCTAATAATTTAATGTAACAATCTGGGAAGTTATTCTCGTACAATTTATACAGTAACCCTGCATGGAAAACCCTGTCAAAAACCTTTTCGACATCTAAGAATACAGCGACGGTGTAATGACGCCAGTTAAAAGTAGTAGTTATATGCTCGGATAGTCTTACGAGCTGATGAAAGGTAGAGTGAGCTTTCCTGAAGCCAAACTGCTCGTCAGGAAAAATATTAGATTCGCGAATGTGATTTTCAAGGCGCCGCAATAAAACACGCTCGTGGATCTTAGAAAGCGAACTGAGGAGACTAATAGGGCGGAAATTCTGTAACTGCTTCGGGTCTTTGCCCGGCTTAGGAAACACTATGGCTGAGGCACATTTCCAAGAAGTGGGGAAGTGTTCGAGATTAAAACTCGCATTAATGCACTCGGCTATGGCTTCAAGTATACTGTCAGGCAGATGCTTGAGAACTATAGCCTGCAGGGAGTCAAACCCAGGTGCTTTACGTGGCTTCATTCGCTTAATAATTATCTTTACCTCGTCGGCATTCGTGGGTTCTGGCTCGGCAGCTGAAGGTTGCCGCAATCGCACTCGGAGGTTCCTATAAATGTGAGCCACGAATGCTGGATCTGAGGGATCAGCATTGGGCTGGAAAGCTAACTCTAAATGATTGGCCACAGCCTCAGCTTTTTGCTGGGGCGTGTAGGCCATGCCTGCAGTGCCTTGAAGAGGCGGGATTTGGTCGCGATTCTTTGTAAACGCCTTTGTCATGCGCCATAGACTATTATCTGAAGTGCTTAAGTGGGATAATTTATCATTTCAAATTTCTGTTTGCCAGATTCTGATATCAGTATGAATTCGCTCTCTAAGATCGTTTATTTGGGCTTTAATTAGCCTGGTGCGAAACCGAGAGTAGCACCTGCGCAGCTTGTTCTTCCGCGAGATCAACTCCCTGATATTATCAGGCAGTGTATCTGCGCGAGTCCGCAAAGTTTTTTCCGGGACAAAATTAGTAATTCTCGTCTGAATTATCTCTGTTATATGAATTACAGCAGAGTCTAATTCCTCGGGGGTACTGACAAGAGCTGGTAGATTTATTGTATCATCCAGGTATTCCTCAAAGCCGGGCCAGTTCGCATTCTTATAATCTTTAACTTTACGAATTGGCATGTTGTCAGTTTCAGAATTATTAAACAACATGCGGACAGGATAATGGCCCGAAGCCAATTCATTGAGCACTTCTAATTGTAAGGTCATTTGAAGGCCTTTATTAAGCACGATATCTAGTATATCGGGCCTCTAATTAATTGGTGGTTGAAAAGTAGGTTCACTGGGCGCATTAATACAATAATTGTGTTGCCCCTGGTGTCTAAATACACTATTCCTATTGGCTGTACGCGCGAGACAGCCCCAAGAGGGATGTTTAGCATTTAAATCGCCGACAGCGAGTAAAACCGGTGAAGAACGCATTAATTCATTTAAATCTGCGCGTTAAAGAGTGCGTCCTGGGGGGCAGTAAACAGAATAAATTGAAACTTGCTGTATTCCTAGCTTAATTTTAATTCCCACTGCTTCTAGCTTATCTAGTTCAAGTATTTTAGCTGGAGAGCCCGCGATAGTATGGTGTATTAAAATTAATACTCCGCCACCATACTGGTCCCTATCTGAACGATAACATTTAAATCCGGGAATAGAAAATCTAATTTGTGGGTGCAAATGCGTTTCATTAATTGCAATAATAGGAACCTGGTGCCTAGAAATGAAATCTATAAGCTCGTGTTTCTTATTGCGAACGCCATGGGCGTTCCAATAAGCAAGACTATTTATAAACTTAAAGCTATGAGAGGACAGAATGTTATTCTGTCCTCTAACAAACATCGGCGGCCTTAGGTACCATTAGAAGGGCGAACCCAAGCAGAGCCTGACATTTGTTGTCCTGGCTCTGAGTTGGGTCCGTCCAGATCGAGAGGAGTGTGAAAAGGCTCTCCAGCATATTCAAAAGAGCTGGATTACCTTGGGCCTTAGGACACGACTTTATTCAATTGAATAAATTCGGTGTCTGATCGACAGTGGAAGGAGGAGTTCCTGAACTGGCCGCAGTGGCGTGGTCCGGGACGGAAGCTGGCCGCTGATTGGGCGTTGCCTGAGCTGGAGGGAGAGTAGCGGGGGGAGGCTGGGCAGCTGGCGGCTGCTGCTGGCGAGCGACAGCCTGCTGCCCAGGATATTTACCCACCTTAGGTCGAGTATATTGGCTCGCCTTTCCCTTCTGGGACACAAACGGCTGGCGCCTATTGCGCGGATGGTTCGCGAGAACTGGATAATCCAGTTCGTTGTAACCCAGCACACCATAGGGGTTATGCGTGGGCACAGGGCGGGCTTGTAAATATGTTGGCACGAAGTTTTGCACTTGGGTGCGGCCGGGCCCACGACCCTCAACAGTTTGCCACTGGTCAGGCTGTGGTTTAGCCCAGGGAGCGGGAGGAGCCCTATACTCTGCTCTGAGAGGTGGAGGAGGGAGTTGTGACGCTCTAGACTGTTGCTGGCGTTTCTTACGCTCATTAACAGGCAGGANGAGGAGGGAGTTGTGACGCTCTAGACTGTTGCTGGCGTTTCTTACGCTCATTAACAGGCAGGAAGCGCCACTTTTCCGCCTTATAGACGGTGCAGCCGCGGAAATTTGCTGCATGGGCGCTTCCACATCCCACACAGTGCCTAAGTGTGAAGTCGTCCTTGTTAGGCAAGGTACAATCAAGTGTGCGATGTGCCTGGCCGCAGAGGCGGCAGCGAGCTGCGGCGCGGCACACCCTAGACGACTGGCAGTTACTGCACTGCGCAGGCCCTTCAGGACGCTGGAATTCTTCAACACGAATAACCAGACCGCACAGTCCGCGTATCTGGTGAATGAAGCGCAATTTCTCGTTATTGGGCAGCTCCACTATGAACATATGTAGAGGCTGCCTGTCACGAAGGGACAGCTTGGGGTGGATGTTAATTGGCTGGAACCCTAAGGCCTCCAGCAATTCCCTTATGAAGTCGACAGGTAACGACTTATCCAGCCCTTTTAAGGCTACCTTGAGTGGCAATTCATTTCTTGGCGTCAGCACACTGAAGCCAACTTGCAGTGACTCCAGGATGCGGATCGCCGACCTGTAGTCATCAAGGGATTTTGGCTGATACTGCACTCCCTGAGGCACCACTCGGTTGACAGTAGGTGCTTGCAGGTGTGCACGAAAGAGGCGTACAACCTTTGTGTAATCACACTCTGAGGTGTGATACACAGTAATTGGCCGCATATCTATCCGCTTTTCGACGGGAGGAGGTGGCAGTGCGCTCTGATTGGCCGGCCCGGCCGACGAATCAGCGTCCATTGTCTGGTCACACGAGGGGGGGGGGCTTGCCGAGGCAGGCAAGGTAGCGAATTTGCGCTTTTTTCCTCCCTCCTCGGGCAGAGCTTCATAAATGGGCTCCAAAGAGTCCGCCATGTCGCCCGGAACTCTCCCTAAGGGGCCTGGGAATGAGAAAAAACTCTATCGATGAAAAATTAAGGCCTAGCTAACCTAGAAAAATACAGTTACCCACAAGCTGGCCTCTCTGACCGCTTTTCTCTACCGGAAACGCAGCTAGGAAAGGCCAGTCGCTTGAACCACAATTTAAATTGGTCATGGCTATGCAAAATGACATTTTTTCCGAGTTCTGCTGAAAGAACCTGGAACTGGAGTTGCAGAACTAGCAGTCCTCTTCTAACAGAAATATAAACTTGTTTGCACTGTGCTCTGGGGTGAAGAGTAGCTCGCACTCAACACCGCAGCACTGCGCAAATACAGCAAACAACANTTGTTTGCACTGTGCTCTGGGGTGAAGAGTAGCTCGCACTCAACACCGCAGCACTGCGCAAATACAGCAAACAACAGCTTTCAGAGAAGTGGCAGTGGTTGCGAGCGAGCGCAGAGCGACCTCCTGACACCAAGGCAGCAGCTAGAAATGTGAACAGGAGGTTTTTTTTTGTATATTCTTTTTTACTAACTACTCTAAAACTAAGTGTTATATGTGCCCGCGGTAGGGACGGGAGTTAAGTGCGTCTCAGGGCTAAGCCCCATACGCCTACGAGGAAGGGAGTATCATGCAAGGAGACATGCATCACGGCAAAGAGGGATTGGGCTGCCATGGCCAGATTGTGGCCATGACAACCTCCCTAAGTGTACTTATAGCTAAACTATAATTAGAAGAGAAAGGGAAAAACCGGCATAGTCACCGTAAAAACCCTTTCGACAGGAAAGAATTAAAAATTGCTTCATGCATTATAATTTTTAACAGAAAATGCTACAGGAGACAGAGGATAGGAATAATGTGAATATGAGCACGAGCCCCGCAACGACTTAAATAACCTGGCCTGATCTAAAAAAAAAACGACTACGGACGGAAGGGAGGAGATCCGAGCCGAGCATAGAGCGTACCTCCGAGCAGGGTTGGAGCCGACGAAGACGAATAGCGCGACGAGGCGCTAGCGTCGCAGGGTCGTGGTAAACCAGCGAGGCCGCCGCAGAAGACCCACGACGAGAGACATGCTGGAGCCACCTGCACCGCCGCCAACACTGCCCAGAGAACGAGATGGCGCGATGCTAAGGTGAAGTAAACAAACTGTTTGTACAAAACCTTTCTACTGCCCTGTTATCAGCTGCGTGCGGCACGTGTGCAGGATGATGGTGGCCCATGTCGGGAACGACAAGTCATCTAGCCACACAGGAGCACGTCGACTGCAGAAAAAAAAAAAACAAGTCGAGTAGGGCAGATTATGTCAGCCACGGAAATTAGTGGCACGGGACGGGCGCATGACAAGCTGCGACGTTGAGCTATGCATGGGTACCGTCGCGTGTCTCACTGCGAGGATTTGGCGGTCAGTGACATGCGCCCGAGGCATTCTAACGTCGTCGATAACTAGCTCCCTACCAGTTCTTAGCCTACGTATATTCACGTACGGCTATCTTCACACACGCTGCATAAATCCTTTTAAAAGGAAGAGGGGTGGGGGTTAAAAAACTGGGTACAGGAGGTATATTGCACCTCACATAAGTTAGTGGCTGGAGTACAACATATAATTCGTACCTCCCCAAAACTAGTACTTGTGCAGCTATGGTGATCTTGAATACAACAAAATTTAAGGCTCCTGCCTAGCTGGTGCTTGAACTGCGCTGCATTGTGTTTGTAATAAACGTTTTCCGACGAAACTATTAAACGTGCGTCCAGTGTGCTCATCTGCGAAAAGAACACACTCTTCGGACGAGGGCTTTTGGGTGCTTTCAAGACGTCACGCACGCTAGAAACACCATTTCAGAGCACTCCAAAATGACTAGAAACTGCTTTTTCAAAATATGCTCGTCAAATCCATACAAAATGTGATCAGTCTTTTGGCAGTTTAGTGTGACCTGTATTATTACTCAATCAGTGTGAGTAAAATTAAATTCAGTCTTCGCCTCCACTTTTGTAATCGGCAAATGACGCAATCATTCCTTTATACTCGGCAAATGAGAATTTTTTTCCTTCATTTCGAGAAGTTATGGTACTAACATACATACAATAAAGTAACAAAAATAGAACATACGAATGACTGGTAAATATACTGCACCTCAGTCCCACAGGTTTTTACCAAGCGTAAAAGACTGCGTGCTTTAATGGCCACTCGTTATTATGTTGTTTGGTCAACAATCGTATGATTTAACCACGAAAATATAATGATATTTGTTTGTGGATTCATTTTATGATAAATTAACCTATTCTTGAAAAGGCGCTTGTGATCATACCTATAATTTTTCTACGTTCATTTATTGGAAGTTGTTTACTCTAAATATTTTTTCACGCCCTTTCCCCTCGGTCGGACGACGCATGTTGGCAGCCTGCAAGACTGATCCGTCTGCGAGGCGACAAGTCCAGCAATGATGACGTCGTAATGGGGAGAGAAGCACGTCTAGTTCTTTGACAGCTAACACCTGATGGAGTCTAACAACTTTCGGGGGGTCGAGGACTGCCTCACCTTTTAGCCAACCTCTCGATGCCGAATAAGGTCATTTCTATTTCTAAGCGTGTGTGTGAAACAAACACGTGAGGAAGACAGCACGGGTCGTAGAAGTGCGACATCGACGAGACAGTAAGATTAGAGATGTCGTACTCCGCCAAACTTGCGGAAACAAGACTAATCAGCTGGTCATCCCACTAGAGGTTGACCAGGGTGTGGAGGATGGATGTTACGGATCATAGAGGAACTGACAATCTATGGAGTACGAGTGCTTCGGAAGATCTATTGTTTTAACTTAATGATTGTGTCTGCTGTGTTGACTAGAGTCTAAGAAAATAAAATGGTGTTACTGTGGAACCCTCTCTTTCTGTTCACGATATGTTAAATATTAAGAGCAACTATGTCATCATGTGCTGTGCTTCTTACATTTTGTGTATTTCTACACGACAGCTGAAAATATAAATCGAGTGGTGTTGCTCTATCGTGTGAAATGACTACGAACAAGCGGCCACAAGGTTGTAAAACCGCACAAGTGAAAATCGCTCTTGGGTAACGGGCCTAAACCGAAGAGGGCGACGCTGGCAGCGGAGCGTATCTACGTCCAGATCACAGAGAACATAAGCGTACAGAGGTGAAATAGTGTGGCGGTCCCTTCTATGAGGGCGGGCCCATTCTCCTATTGGCTGAGCGGGGCTCTGGGAACGAGCCTTGTGTTTGACTGGTTAATGCGTGCTGCGTAAGATCCCCCTACTGGCTGGGCTGCTGCTTGGCTAGTAGGTTACCAGGAGCTGGTTGGCGTACGGTGCCCCGATATGTTTCTGGCCGGCGACTGCATTTTGCTGGCGGGTAATATGGTTGCCATACACTCAGAATAAAAAAAGGAGGACAGTGGAATTTATTTGTGCCAGAAATTGTTTATATTTAAGAACCATATATTAAATATAATTCACATACAGATACATGTTAATAATGTTGAAAAGACAGTACATATAATCAAGTTGTTAGCATTTCAAACAAACAACTTTTCAAAAGTTTAATTAATAACATAAAATCTCCCCATTGTTAGTTTGTATAAAATATAAGAGCTTAGATTAAGAAAAATAAGCCCTGTGCTCTCATTTGCAAATATTTCTTCGCTATGAACAAATCGCGCGAATAACAACGAAGGTTGCCGCACAGTATCGTCATTGTCCGATATGTGTCCCATTTCGTTTAATGCGCTTTGCTTTCGCGGATGTGCCATTAGAAACATACATGTCTCTCCATAATTCATAGCTGCAAGACACCAAATAAGGCCTTAGTATGGTCCATACCGTATAAGAAGGCCACTTTCTGACAGTCAGTGAGTGGCAATTGACTAATACGAAACAAACAAAGTGCCATTTAGAAAATCCTGTATCAGCTGATGCACGAACGAACAAAAGTTAATATTATGTTGGCTATTCTGAGTGCACTGCCAACGCACATCAGACAAGCAGAAAATACGCGATAAGAAAGAGTTCCAAGTTTAATTAATACATTTTATTTTATGTGATCACAAAACAGTGGTTGTTAGTGTTTAAAACTAAACTTCGTGATAATGTAGTTATGTTCAGGTGATCAAAATGAAATGTACAATAGAACGATACGACGTGGAAAAGTTTTCTGAAGTTGTGCTAACTTCAGAAAGCTTTTTCACGTCGTATAATCCATCTCAAACCTTACTTTCAACACATCCATGATATTAATTCCAAAAGCATATAGAAATATTACATAATATTTTTGAATTATTTTTTCTAATAATTTGACGAAACGACACGAATTTTAAATGTATTTCCAGCCCGTAACATAAGAATTATCAACTTTAAATCATACGCTATCTTTTGACCATAAAGAGAGTTACTCAAACTTCGTCGTGACGTGCTGCGCGCTATCTATCGGATATTCTGCGAGCTATTACCAGCCAGAAATGAATCTCTTTTCAGCGTGATAATAACGAATTTACAAACATATGCCAATAGTTATATTTTTCCACGAGCTCTGCATAATTTTTAAAGTAACATATATTTCATATACAACGATTTGGAGTACAAGTCATTTATATTCGGCCGGTAATCGTTCGTCTACGTAAATTATAAGCCATATTGTTCTCTCGAAACCCATCTCCTTGATTCCGTAGACACGCGTGAATAGTTTTTAAGCAATTCTAACGTTATTCCACGTCACTTATTTCCAACTCGAATATATTAGCTATAAACTCCAAAGTGTAATAATAGATACAACAGACCGTCTCGAAAATTGTAACCCAAATTCACTATCTCGGACAAATTAAAAAAGAGTTATCAAATATCTAACATTTTATATTTTTACTTTTATAACCTACTTATATTTTTAGACAGATGTCAGTCTTAAAATATCTTAAAATTTGTTTAGCATTACAGTACAATGAGAAGTGGATTAGCTGACAGCGTGTTGATAAAAAATACACAGCCCCGACGTGACGGACCAGCTGATGGCGGAAGGATACGTAGTCAGATGTAAACAGTGGCGCTACTTTCGCCGATCTGTCAAAAAGTGGCCTTCTTATATGGTACAGAATATAACAGTGTGAGCCACAGAGCCAAGTTCAGTGAACACAAAGCATGCCCCGGCGACGCACTCGACAAGCGTTTGCCCAGCTGGAGGCGTCATCGTCGGGCTCCGCGACGCAGGTTGGACGTTTCGTCACATTGCTCGCCATTTGGACCATTCTGCCTAAACGGTGAGTTGGTGTTGGACGAAGTGGGAACAGGAGAGTATACACACCCGGTGAAAAGGCTCTGGTTGACCCCGGTGGACCACCAGCAGGGAGGATCGATTCATAGTACGACAGGCTATAAGAACTCCATGGGCACCACTGCGCACCGCTCATTGACATGTGACGGCAACTGGGGGTACGCCTGTGTCCATCAGTATCATATCCAGACGGCTAACAGAGCGGGATCTGTCATCGCGACCTCCCTTACGACGTCTACTATAACGACCTGAGCATCGCCGAGCATGTGTGACCTTCTGTCAGGAACAGGTAGCATGGCAGCTTACGCATTGGCAACAAGTGGTGTTCAGCGACGAACCACGGTTCTGTCTGGATACAGATGACCACCGAATTCGAGTCTGGAGATGTCCTGGCCAGCGCCGTGATCCACGTTTTATTGAAGAGTGGCACACTGCCACAATGAGAGGAGTCATTGTGTGAGGTGCCAATTTGTCGCTACTTNCACAATGAGAGGAGTCATTGTGTGAGGTGCCAATTTGTCGCTACTTGGCCACCTGAGTTATACAGGGTGGTGGCCAGTAGTTCATATAGTTAAATTATTTAGGTGCAGACTAATGACACCTGAGGTTGTTGCTTTTGGGGTAAACAAATACTCGTATTCTCCGTTATTTAACACACCACGATTTAATTGATCAGAAGGTCACATAGTTATTACACACACTGGCGAGACTGAGCCACCCTGCAAGTCGTTTGCCTGAAGGGCTGGTGAGCTGAATACTATGCGTCGGGGAAGGTTGTTGAAGGGAGACGTTTCTCTACTTATCTGTGACTGCGGCTTTTGGTGAGTTGTCTTCGTTGGTAGCTGAGGCATGGTGAGTTGGATGGCCATGATTCGGACCCTCGGACTGGCTCTCGTTGACGTGCTGTACTAAGTTGGCTTTTTCTCGCGGCTTTGACGGTCTCTGTCTGAAGTCCGGGATTAGGGTTCTCGCGTGACTTGTACTTTCCCTGCGATCCCGGCTGGCGTTCCTGGTTGGAGAGTGCTTCCTCCTCGTCCTTCTTCTGGCTATCGCGTTTCTGTCTGCATTCCTAACCGTGGAAACTGCCACTACGTTTTCGGAAATGAACCATAACTTCTCGGTACTTTTACTGGGTTTGTCTCGGGAATTTACACATGAAGTTTCGGGCGCCACTCGGACTGGGGCTACCACTCGTTTCCGGAAATTTACTCATATTCTCGGCACTGTTCTCGTCACCCGACTGTTTACACCCATGTCTGATTCGGCTTCTCCCGTTTCAGCTGCATCTATCTCGTCTCTCGGCTGTACCGCCGAACAACTCCTGTCCCCGCTGGCGATAATTGCTCCCGGACAATTTACTGTGAACAACTGATTACAACTGACTGCCTGGGCCGGTCCCGAACTCCGGATCGTTGATACGACTACCTCTCACCTAACTGCCTTCTCGGTCCACGACTGACTGCTCACTACCGACGACAACTGAATTATCACAACTGCCCGACGATCACTGACTGAATGATCACGAACCTTGGCTGCTCCCGAATTTAACCCGTCTCTCGATATATTGGCTGTCAGCAGATTGTGTCTAGAGAAACAGGGACTTCCCTGGTGTCCCTCGCACGTTTTTTTTGTATAGGATTTAGTGTCTCCTCAGTGGCTCGTGCGCTCCAACTAGGGGTGGTGGGAGGGGTGCAGCAAGCGTCTCGGGGGTTCCAGGTAGCTGTGTCGGCACTAATCTCGCCGGGGGTTACCCTGTTTCCTTCGTAGAGGGATTATATCAGGTAATTTTTGGGACTTTCCCTGTTTTTCTCTCGCTTCGTTTCTTCCCTGCGTATTCTTATATGGCGGGACTTCCCAGGGGGTTATTTCTCAGGGTGTGAATAAAGCGCAATTCCTATCCTAGGTACTCCTACGCGTCAAATTCTTATGATTTCCCCGCTCTACTGGTAGTGATTGAAGGAACCATGATGGCGAGGCGCTACATCCAGGGAATTCTGTGGCTATGTGTGCTCTCCTTCATTGTGGAGCTCGACAATCCCATTTTTCAGCAGGATAATGCCTGACCTCACACAATATTGGTATCTCTGTTCTTCCTTCGTAATGTCAACATGCTTCCTTGGTCAGCAAGGTCCCCAGACCTCTCACTCATATAAAACGTGACGCGTGGCGTATATAGGAAGTTTTAGAAGCGGCGCTGTCACTAACCCTTCCCCTGCCAGCTTAAACCAGTGTAGGGAATTTCGGATGACACATGTCACCCATTAACGTATACTGAGGTCAAGCTGAGATGTAGTAGCATGTGCAAGCCATTACAAGTGTTGCTGCAATGCAGGCCTCCTCCCAACCCTCATTCCACCCCCCTAGCAGGCTCAGTGAANGCAAGCCATTACAAGTGTTGCTGCAATGCAGGCCTCCTCCCAACCCTCATTCCACCCCCCTAGCAGGCTCAGTGAAATTTGTAAACTCCGAGATATGACAAGATAGTCAGGCGTATTTACACCCAAAGTCAAGAACACACCAGAAAAAAACAACTGACAAGCTGAAAGTGGGACCATGAGCACTCCTTCCCGGGACACACACTGTGGAAGGAAAGCTGACAGGGTGAGTTTCAGGGTACAGGTCATCCCTACTCCCCGCCCAATATTCAAGAACCATGGCGTATGTATGAAGTATGCTGTGGACTGCCTCTGCCCTCCCCCNGCAAGCCATTACAAGTGTTGCTGCAATGCAGGCCTCCTCCCAACCCTCATTCCACCCCCCTAGCAGGCTCAGTGAATTTTGTAAACTCCGAGATATGACAAGATAGTCAGGCGTATTTACACCCAAAGTCAAGAACACACCAGAAAAAAACAACTGACAAGCTGAAAGTGGGACCATGAGCACTCCTTCCCCCCTGTAACCAAACCCCGGGACAACTGGGACACACACTGTGGAAGGAAAGCTGACAGGGTGAGTTTCAGGGTACAGGTCACCCCTACTCCCCGCCCAATATTCAAGAACCATGGCGTATGTATGAAGTATGCTGTGGACTGCCTCTGCCCTCCCCCTCCCCTAACAAGGGAGACACATGTAGGAACTCTTAGGGAGGGAGGCAAGAGAGGATATAAGCAAATTTACGAGATAAGAGGGACTCTTCGTTATCACTGCACAGAGAGGGATCAGTAGATCATTGGTTGGTCAGTTTGTTATCACTGCACAGAGATATCTATTGGTCAGTCATATCGGGGCAGTCGGAAACTGCGATACTCCATGCCGAGAGAGTAAGTCAGTGCAACAGTTACCAAGGCTGGGGAGATCAGAACCCAGCCACGCCCGTCAGCCGCATCAGTCAGTCGCAACATTAAGGGGTCAGCCAAATCGGGACGCAAAATGCCGGGCAGAATCAGAGACAGTTACCAGAGTCATGTCGGACGAGTAGTATCACCACGCTGGGACACGAGTCACTCAGTCAGTTACCACATCAGTCAAGTTAGTCACCAGTCAGTCAGTTACAATAATGCACCGAGAAGGTGGAGTCGAGTGGTGAGCTTCAGCGAGAAGTGCCATGTCGAGCTAGTGGGATAAGTTCAGTGCAACCCCGCGCCAAGGGCCGGGGTGTGGGCCCATCAAGGTTCACCTTGCCAGGATGTGGTATAGAGGTAACAGTCGGTTACAACCCTACGCCGAGAATGTCAGCGAGTGGTGAGCTCTAATGAGGAGCACCATGTCGAGAGGAAGCCAGCTGTGTGCAACAAGCCGACCACAGAGGGCCTATAACAGGGCCATCTGGCTCACCAGATCTCATCAACTGCTGGAATGTATCCAGGCCATCCAACTCACCAGACCTCAACTGCTGGAACTACCATGCAACAAGTACAGATAAGCAACATCGGTGTCACTCAGGGACGTGTCCTGTCACCTAATGACCCCACAGCATCGGAAACATAGCCAGAACATTGTAACCAGCCCTTCCGGTCTTGAACTCGCAGGGGGTTAAATTGTGC
Source organism: Clitarchus hookeri (assembly GCA_002778355.1). Classification (NCBI taxonomy): domain Eukaryota; kingdom Metazoa; phylum Arthropoda; class Insecta; order Phasmatodea; family Phasmatidae; genus Clitarchus; species Clitarchus hookeri. The sequence continues at coordinate 313,190 of NQII01002656.1, read as the reverse complement.
GTAAATTCTCGGCACCAGGTGTCGGGAAAGTTTATATAAACTCCCGGAAAAGTTCCGGGAATGTATGAATAAATTCCCGGGCAAATAAACATGTTAAACCCAAAACTAAGTCGTGATGAAGTCATTGTTTGATACCCTCAACCTTCAAGGCACCTGTAGTCTGTGCCAGTTAACCTTAACTGTAGGCCTTACGAACCATCCTGTACACCACAGGTGGGGAGTAGCATCAAGTTAAAATGGCGCCCAATGTGGGGTGTAGATAAGTCTGCAGATACCAAATCAAGAATCAGATTATACCCGAGAAAAGGGGTCTTACCCATACCAGATTACCAAACTAGTCAGGCTGAACCAAAGGCTTTGAGGAGCTTTAAACCCTATGACATCTACTACAACATTAATTAACCCTCCATGGGACCAAATTCCGAGGCCAACAGACTAGGAATTGATGAGGACGAGCGTAGGAGCGAGTTCAAGAGAGCAAGGCGGGAGAACGAGGGACGTTTAGCAAGGAGCGGTTAACGAAGAAGTAGGCCACAACAGCCCATGGACGATGGTAAAAGTGGCAAGAATTGCGAGAGACGACGAGGGACGAGAGAGTGAGTGCGAACGAAAGTAGCGAAGGGAGAACGAGAGAGCGGGCAGAAGTAGCAAAGAGCGGAAATGCGAGGAAACGAGAGGTAATTTCCACTGGACAGTAGGACATGATGTGGGATAGGTCAGGCGGTCAAGGATGAAAAACCACACCGACCGATAAGAAAATTAGGTCATGAGTGCCCTGAATGAGGGCCAATGTCGATGAGGAGAACGTGTCAGGTGGATGGGTGAATAACCGCGCAGCCAGGCAGGATAAGCGGAGCGCCAGTGAGACGTGCTTATCGGGCCACAAATTCTTAGAAACGGGAAAAACGAAAAGGACCTGCAGTAGGTCACTAGGTCACAGGACAGTGACCCAAGGCAGAGGGAAGATAACGGGCAAGCAATAAACGACGCAAGAGTGAGAACCGTGCTAGCCGATAATAAACGTGGCCGCGCGCCAGAGATGCGAGTACTGAGGACAAATGTATACGCGCAAAGGAAGACGAATGGGAAGGAGAACGAGCGAGAAGTTGCGAGCGAAAGGCACCGGAAGAGCAGGAGGGAAGACGGAAGTGAGGGAGGCACGCAGGCAGAAAGCGGACGAAGAACAGGAAGTAGGCGAGAAGCGAAGCAATGAAGAGAGGACACAATCGAACCCGGGAGACTGCAGCCACATCCGAGGACGAGCCTGCAACGCAACAGTCCAGTCAACAGAACGAGAGGAAGGACACAGCTGTCCAGGCTGTCACCACAGCTGTCCAGGCTCGCCCAGGTTCACAGTGCGAGGCGAAACAAAGTGTCCTGCAGCCGACATAAACAGACTCTGTGTGACATGAAGGAAGCCGGTTTACTCATATCGCCCGCTGTGAGAGAAATATAGGGCGGTCTGCGCTACTTAACCCTGGAACTGAAACCTCACCCTGGAACTGAAGTGCGACTAAGTGTGTACATTTTTTATACCTTTGTAACATTAGAATGTGTGAGAAGTCCAAATATCTGTGCGGCGAGTAATAAGGGCAGGATGTCCCAGAGCCGAAAAAATGGCCAGATGCCTGTATATGAGTGTACTAACTGTATAAGGTAAGAATATAGTGTGTATATTCCCAGTGTATAAAATACGATTGTTTTCCAAGACCGCCTGTAAAAGGAAGAGGCGGCAGAGATAGTCAAATAAGAGTTTGTTTTCTTTCCACGGCCTGTGCATGTGCAGCAATCGTAACAGTAACACAATACCATGTGTAAGTTAGCGATATATTAAGTGTGAACTCAAGAACAGAGTTTACCAGCCTAGTAGATAAGAGGGTTTTTATTGGTATGGCCTACACGCCGATATAATAGTAAATACCTGTCACCAAAACGTAAATGTTGCCAGCTATAATAACCGGCCGTCTGCCATCTTACTTGTTTGAATATATCAAGAACGTCTCCGCTTTACCAGGAGACCGAAACACAGAAGATCGACTAAGTTAGAAGTATAGCGATCAGGATAGATCACTGTAGGTTATGTTGTATAATTGCGTAACCCTGTAAAATTGTTTGTAAGTAAGGTAAGAATGTCCGCGATGTATATCGCCCTGTGCATTTTATTTTTGCGAGTTCACATATGTGGCCAGTAGTTACACTGTTCTGTAACATGCAGCCCACGGCAGAAATAGAACCGAGAAAAAGTCCGTCAGTTTTTTGTGCCAACCCTTAACTCCGCCGTGGACTTGTAGAAGTGTTAAAAACGTCCCAAATAAACTTAGAAAGACATTAGCTTTTATTTACAGTGTATGAGGCCTGCGAAGTGTTTGAAAATTAGCCAGATGTACCATGTGAATAAATGCCTTGTGTTTGTAACCACAGAGTCAGAGTATTAGGTCCTTTTTTACAGGCAGGGGCAAGCCTGTTATCCGCCTGTTATCCCTGTAATCCACCTGTTATCTGTGGGGACACTTGCACTTGAGTGGCAACAACTGGGCGACCAGATAAGGAGACTGCAGGAGGGAGAGGACGAGTCGAAGTGGAGGTCGCGCCACACTATCAACCCCACAGGAGGTGAGCACATGGCATAGACACGAGTCGAAGTGGAGGTCGAGCCACGCTATCAACCCCGTAGGAGGTGAGTGCATGGCATAGACAAGGCTAGCTCTACAGAGATGCAAACAAATACCGAAAACCGAGATTTTGGCACGGAAAGTGTCAGCGCCGAAAATAAGAGGGGGGATTTTATGCATTGTGTGTATAGGAAGTGTTAGAAGCGGTGCTGTCACTAACCCTCACCCACCCTCCTCACCATCATGCTTAAACCAGTGCAGGGACTTCCAGACGACACATGTCACCCATTAACAAATACCGAGGTCAAGCCGAGATGTAGTAGCACGTGCAGGCCATTACAAGTGTTGCTGCAACGCAGGCCTTCTCCCACCCTCCTTCCACCCCCCTAGCAGGCTCAGTGAATTTTGTAAACTCCGAGAAATGATGAGAAAGTCGAGCATATTTACGTCCGAAGTCAAGAACATGCCAGAGAAAACCGCTGACAAGCTGAAAGTGGTGCCACGAGCACTCCCCTCCCCCCTCCCCCCACTGTAACCAAACCCCGGGACAACTGGGACACACACTGTGGAAGGAAAGCTGACAGGGTAAGTTTCAGGGTGCAGGTCGCCGCTCCTTCCCACCCAATCTTCAAGAACCATCGCACATGTATGAAGTATGCTGTGGACTGCCGCCGCCCTCCCCCCTCCCCCAACAAGGGAGACACGCGTAGGAACTCTTAGGGAGGGAGGCAAGAGAGGATATAAGCAAATTTACGAGAGAAGAGGGACTCTTCGTTATCACTGCACAAAGAGGGATCAGTAGATCATTGGTTGGTCAGTTTGTTATCACCGCACAGAGAGATCAGTTGGTCAGTCATATCGAGGCAGTCGAAAGCTGCGATACTCCTCACAGAGAGAGTAAGTCAGTGCAACAGTTACCAAGGCTGGGGAGATCGGAACCCGGCCACGTCCGTCAGCCGCATCAGTCAGTTGCAACATTAAGCGGTCAGCCAAATCGGGACGCAAAACACCGGGCAGAATCAGAGACAGTTACCAGAGTCATGTCGGATGAGTAGTATCACCACACCGGGATGCGAGTCAGTCAGTTACTGCATCAGTCAAGTTAGTCACTAGTCACCAGTCAGTGAGTTACAATAACGCACCAAGAAGGCGGAGTCGAGTGGTGAGCTTCAGCGAGAAGTGCCATGTCGAGCTAGTGGGATAAGTCCAGTGCAACCCCGCGCCGATGGCTGGTGTGGGGGCCCATCAAGGGTCACCTCACCGGGACATGGTAGGATAGTAAACAGTCAGTTACTACCCTATGCCGAGAATGGGCGCGAGTGGTGACCTTCAACGAGAAGCGCCACGCCGAGAGGAAGCCAGCTGTGTGTAACAAGCCAACCAAAGAGGGCCTTTAACAGGGCCATCCAGCTCACAAGACCTCATCAACTGCCGGAATGTATCCGAGCTATCCAACTCACCAGACCTCAACTGCCGGAACAACTACCACGCAACAAGTACAGATAAGCAACATCGGCGTCACTCAGGGACGTGTCCTGTCTCCTAATGCCCCGACAGCTTCAGAAACGTAGCCGGAACATTGTAACCAGCCCTTCAGACCTTGAACTCGCAGGGCGTTAAAGTGTGCGTAAATTCTCGGCACCAGGTGTCGGGAAAGTAGGTATAAGCTCCCGGAAAAGTTCCGGGAATGTATGAATAAATTCCCGGGCAAATAAACATGTTAAACCCAAAACTAAGTCGTGATGAAGTCATTGTTTGATACCCTCAACCTTCAAGGCACCTGTAGTCTGTGTCAGTTAACCTTAACTGTAGGCCCTACGAACCATTNGTCAGTTAACCTTAACGGTAGACCCTACGAACCATTCTGTACACCACAGGTGGGGAGTGGCGTTCAACGTTTTAGATCAGATTGTAGAGCAACTTCGGCCAGCAGCAACTACTGTGGGTTTGAAGGGTCATTTGTGCCAGCTGTGGCAGGGTCTTCTTCAGGAGAACATCCGACGCCTATATGTCTCCTTGCCCGAATGTATCGCCGCCTGTCTCCATTCTACTGGTAGTTCAACACCATATTAAGTGCATGCTGCAAGTGGTGGTCCCCTGCATTACATGCTTAGTGTGGTACTATATTTTTATTTTTTCTTTCTACATATAACCATGCCCTGTGCCTATTAATTTATTCTCGACGAAGCCTTGTTTCACCTTTTAGGTGATGTCAATTCTAAACAATGCCATCTTTGGGCCACTTAAGATACCAACGCGGTGCGTCAAGAACTTATCCATTAAGAAAAGCGTGAAGTTTGGTGTGCATTTCCCGCTGGTGCATAATTGGTTCAATTTTCTTCGAGACAACAATAACGACTGCTGTATACATGGGCGTTTTCCACAGTTCCCATGTAGCGAGACACATTCGGCACACTGTGGTTTTACTGATGGCATTGCTGGATGACTGCTGGCACAAAACAACTGAAGGGATTACGTAAGTGGCTCAGTTATGGTTAACTCTCAGCAACAATACATCTGGTGTGCCAGCTATGGCGAGTTGGTGGAATGTCGATGGCTACGAGATTGATGGTTGAGCGTAGGTATGCCACTAACTGCCCACAAAGGGCACGCCAGCAGTATTGCAGCACATAACTGCCCCATTTTCTGGCCACTGGTGGCATGCCATTGCTGTTTCGCGCACAGTGTTCCCAACTGGTGGGCCAGCTATGGGTCGAATAAGGCTAGAAGGTGTTGCCATTTCAGTTCCAGCAATGGGGCCGGGCGCATTCCGGCTGTCGGCCAAATTTTAGTCGGCTGTATGCCACTGATGGGCAATTTGTGTTTTGCTACATGGGTGGTTATGACGTTATCATCTTTTACACAAAGAAAAAGTAATTATGTTAAAAATGTTTACAATATTATTATTATTATTGAAATTAACAACTAAAAACATGGGTTCGGCTTGACGTGGAACATGCTGTACGATCAACCCACTGCATATTGACAACACAAGCATGATAAGTTTTGCTGAACAAAAACTAATAATATCCCAATAATAAGTAAAAAAAAATACTATCCTTCGTTAGGTCAAAAGGCCGGACGTTTCTGGTCACCATTAACAATCCAGCCGGACACAACAAATGCTAAAAAAAAAGGAGGACATGTCTTACTTTTCTCGGATGTCTGGTAACCCTATGTGTTGCTGAAGTTCGCCGTATGATCAACTGTTGAACCTCTGTGTTATTAAGTGCTCTGTGGCCAGATAGAGCCGAGGAGACTGGTGGTTAAGAAATTGTTGAGGGGGGGGGAGAGAAAGGGGCAACCTCGGTGTGCGCGCGGTACTCCCCTGTCCCGATTGCGCTGAAGGACGTGTTGCGGCGTCGGCTTAGCGCCGCAATCGTCCGAGCAGGGGCATACGAGACAGTCGCCAACACCGCGGGCAAGGTAAGTTCCTCAACACTTCAAGAGGCGCAACGCAGCACGTTTGTATACCGATTTGAGGTTCTTCATTTATCTACAAAGCCACTTGTTTTCGGAAGTGGAAATGGCTAAATCGGATGTTTTCGCGGTTATTTTTAAGAGTCATCTTTACCTTGTTGGCTAGCGTGTTTAGAAATCAATGACTGGTTAAGAAGACAGACTCCCTTATGCTGTTATGTAGCACTAAGTGCGTTTGGTTTCGGGGCCAACCTGTGGCCGCACGCATTAGTAACAGTTTGACGAGGGTTGGCAGGTCAACTACATCCTAGCCACATACTGAGATCTCGGGATTCAGACAATTTTCCTCTCTTTCAAGTGTTCACTGACAACACGTAGCTTGAATGAATTTCTATGTAAAATCACGTCATACCTCATACAATTAAGTAATAATTACTAAATTAAGGCCGTCGTCTATCAGCAATTAACTATGAAGTTTTCTTTGTAAGCAGCAGTCATTGATCAACAAACTGAAGGTAAAGTATTAAGCATAATTTAAAATTAAGGATGATTATGCAATCAAATTGCAAATGTATGGTTAACATTTTCGAATATTTATGAACTGAAAAAATTCCCAACAAACTTGTGACTTAAAAAATTTTATTTCATTGACAGTACAGAACAAAAATGGTTTACCTAAGTTTTTTTTAACAAATTCTATTTTTTATTCACAATATTCCAATACTCCTTTAAAATACAAGAACAGTGCAAATTTACGTTGTCAAATATGTACTTGAAAAATAAAATCATAGTCTTATGATTAATGGCTTTTGGCTTTATTTATTTAGGTTTATTGCATGAATATTGTAATTATTTAAAGAGGCTTTATTGCAAAATACATAGGGCCTGCATAATTACAGATTACATATTATCGAACTTAAATTATGATACGTGCATTCATTTCACAAATTTCTGTTAACAAATTTACATTTTTTTTAATATGTGGTTATGCATATACTTAATTATGTACATATACAATAAAAATGTATTTCCAAAACAACAAAAATATAAATTTTTGTACGTATATAGAGATGTGTTCACTGTACACTTAAACTTAGGGAATCACAGCAGCATTTAATAATTACAAGTCACCAAAATATCAATATATCAAATTTTAAGTTATACACATGGGCTATATAAAATAGTAAACGGTACACCACATTTTTAAAACTACAATTTCTTATTGTTTAGTAGTGATAGTTATGACAACAACGTAGGACTAAATTTTTTTTCATTGGCCTAGTATTTTTGAAAACTACCTTAGGTTGTTTGAAGGAGAGCATTAAAATTTTTGAATAGCTGTAAAAAGAGAAATGGTTTGCTCTTAAGTGATTATGTGTGTGGCGTTCTTCCACGATGTGTTATTTCCTGTTATAGGATGTTCACGGCAAAGTCAGCGCTTTTTTAAGCCCTGCATAGTTAATACTGCCATTCCATTGCTACCCTTATGCCTCATCAACATAAACATCATCTTGAGATATTTTTAGATCAGATGTTCACAAGTCCATTGTATTTACTCAGTACATAAAAATCAACATTTAATATTAAACAACACATAACAACAACCAATTTTTAATAACTACGAAAAATAAGTGCTTTCAAGTGACGTGCGTCATTTTATTCCTGTAGAAAGTTACAAAATTCTATCTCCTGGTGATACTCATAGTAATATTTGTGGACGTATCAAAACTCCCACGGAAATGGTGTATGCCGTATTTAACAACCTGGTGCTGACTATCGAAAACGGTATATGCAAGTGGAGCATACTCTTACCTTCGGTATTACGGCATAAAATTACGTGGCCGCCGTAGAAAATTTCATAGGGAACTTGCCGGCAGGAAGACGGCGCGCCAGTTCAGTGATTTGCGCCTAGAGGCTACGATGAGGCGTGATGCGCATGCCTGGGTCGCCCTTAGTGCTTCTGTGATTCTAGGCCTCGGACGTACAAAATACCTCCAGCCAGGTGGCTGGCGTATGAAGTGTTTTGCAGAGGTTTGATAAATAACACATGATTCAAACATCGTTGCATATTTTGTACCATTGTCCGAGCACAAACAGCATTTAAGAAAAATTTAGGGCCCATAGACAAGTTTCAAGTCCTCATTTCAACTCCAAGCGTTATTTTTTAGGTGTGAAAATGCTTGGAAAACGGGTTGTTTTCAGAAACAATTTTAGTTGTTAAATTTTCTATGCAGAAAGTTTTAGCGTTATTTATTGACACGCATTATACTTTCATATTTATTAGTTTGCCATAACAATATAAGGTCACCTAAAAATTTTCACGTTCAGGTGAGTCACTATCGGAAAAACTACGCACCAGTTGATCACACTGCCAGTAAAGGCGATTAGTCACTGCATGCAGGGGTCCCGCCTATCTCAAGCTATTTTCCGCGCCTGAGGTCGAGAAGCGGGAGCAATAAGGATGACAAAGTATCGCGCACCTAGTGCGTCATCGCCGTTACGCGCCAGGCTCTGAACGGCGTGCAGTGTTCTTGTCGTGCTACGTCTGCTTATGGGACTTTAAGCGACGACGCTATCATTTTATTACTAGCAAGTCTGTGGCAAGTTTTAACGTAGTGTTCTTGAATATTTTCGTAGGAATATGCCGCGTATATTTTGAGATGCAGTGCTTTCAAAAAGCAGCTTTAAGCTGTGTTGGAATGCTCCGAAATGGTATTTGTAATGTGATGCGCGTGACGTCTTGAAAGCGCTCAACAGGCCTCGTATAAAGTGTGGTTTCTTTTTGTATGTCAGCACATTGGACGCACGTTTAATAGATTCGTCGGCAAACGTGTATTTCAAACTCTGTACAGTGCAGTTCAAGCGCCAGGTAGACGGACCCCTTAAGGCTCGGCTTACGCTAATATGCAAAAATTCTTCGTTTTCGTGTCATAATTTCAGTTTCAGAGGTATTATTGGAAAATATTGGATTATAGAAAATTTTCAATTTAGTAGTTGTTTCATATTTACGTATCTAATTTTCACTGTGTGCTATTTCCGGCTTGCAAAATGGCAGGAACTTATTGATAAAATACAAATATGTTCCTGACGTTTCACAAAAAGCAGATAACATACGATTAAAATTACGCACAAAAATATTAAAGCAACTCGTAAAATGTAAAATTTATACAATCGTAAATTGTCAGTAATTACAATGAATCCAAAATTATGACGCGAAAACAAAGAATTTCTGCAAAATGGGCGAAGTCGAGTCTTAAAGCTGTTGTAGAGGAAATATTTTTTTCTAGATTTTAAGGACATTAATGGTTTCATGGGATTTTTTTTTTAACGAAAGTATAAGAATTTTAACATATAATATATATTCTTGCAAATTTAAAAAAGTTATTTTACGGATGTTTTGGCAATTCGTCGTGCGCAATTCTCAGTGTTAGGTTTCTTACAAGGTGTAAATTTTATCTAATCGGAGAGAGAAAAAATTAAGGGGTGGATAGTGGTAGAGTAACGATAGTGCTCTGCCATTTCTCTTTTTTTTTCTTCAGAACATTATGAGTAAAATAAATAGTAAATAAAAACCACGAAAATATCGTATATTAATGCTATTAACAGGGTTATGTAAAGATGGTGATAAACATCCGTGTTTATTTAATACATAAAACACAAATTATGATAACAAAACAATTAGGCTCGATACAGTAGTTTGCATTGTAGCAGTGGTAATTGTATTCCGTCCTGAAACCACGGGCTCGGAGGTAGAACCAAGACAAATATGTAATGTGATAGGCTATTCAACAGAATACTGCATACGTACTTGCATGCAGGTTCGGGTAGTAGGCCTCGTAGAAGCTTCCGCTAGAGCTAATACGGAACACTGTACCGTAGATCATAAGTTTTTTTTTTTTGACGACCATACATTCTGGCTCAAATCAACTTAAGTTGCACCGCACAGTAACACGTATTCGGCTTGAACTATTTCACGAGTGATGCATATATTTTAAGGACGGAACTACAAGCTACAAAATATCAGTTGCATTGACATACCCTACACACGAGAGTTTTCGATTTAGCCTATTATTTCAGTGACTGTAGTCTTATTACAGAACATTTTCAAGTTGCTTTGGGGGGCGGGGTCTTGTGTTTTTAAAATTTCCTCTCGCAAAAGTAAGTGTTAATGTTTGCTGACTGGACAATGCACAGCCCAGACAGTTGTACGTAGAAACATTTAATTTTATGGTTGGCTTCCCCTTAGGGTGTAGGCACTTGCTAAGTAAGGACCTTCCAAAATTAGGTCGTTAAGGAAGTGAATTTAGAGGTAAAAACAAGTTCGTGAGTATCTCATAAACCCAATGTCATATTTCGGCAACCATTAAACCGATTTAAAGCAAATTTGGTATGTTGACAGTACACCATGTAAGCATTGACATCGTAAAAATATTTTTTTATTGGTCCTTCAATTTGAAAGACAGCACGATATGAAAAAATAAAGCTTTTACATCATATCTCGGGGACTACTCATCCGATTTCCAAAAAATTAGGCACGCAAGTAATGCTATTTAAGGCAAAATAAATTTGCGTTATGTAAATAGATAAGGCTCTTATTTTCAAAATGGCGGTCATATAAATATTTTGTGTTAATTCGCTATACCTACCACATAATTTGACCGAATTCGACCAACCAATGTATGCTGTAAGTATATATATAGACATCAAATGTGCCAATAAATATAATTTTATAGTCCGCCATTGTTTAAGATAGCGCCGCATTAATAAATTAAGTTTTTAAATCATATCTCGGGAAAAAATTTACTGATTATTACCGAATTTAGCAAACAAGTATTACTACGGGAGGTCATGTAAATTGGTATGTTTCAAATGGGTCAGGCACCTATTTTCAAAATTCAACCAGATTTTGTATGCTGGCAGTATATATTAAAGCAATGAAATGTGTTTTAATCTATCATTTTGTAAGATAATGCCACATGAAAAATAAAGTTGTGTTATATCTCGGGACATAATACACAGATTCCTACCAAATTTGGCAACCAGGAAGTAGCACTGCGAAAGGCCATGTAAAATAATATTTCTTCGAAGATCAGACACTTATTTTCAAAATGGCAGCCATACAAGTAGTACTACCATAGGTCATGTAAACTTACACGACGTGAGTTACTCACATACTTGATTTTCATAATGACTTTCCTGTAAATATTTCATGTTAGTAATCCCTGTCTACCAAAACATTACACATATTACAATCGAAGTTGCTGCTTCTAATTCTACCTCTGCAATGCAGTTGCATGAATGCCAGTTTGCGGTACAAGGACTGACCGAAGCGTTTGTGTGTGGTCGCGTTGTTATCAAGCGGTTGTCCTGTCAGGAGTATTCCCTGTGGTGTGTCCTTCCTCATAACCGCTGACTCAGGCATTCCCCTTATCCCCGCAAAACAAGTAGACCCTACCACGAAGTGCGCCAGCCATTTAGGTTTTCCTCCGACGCAATTAAGCTGGGCTTACGATAGAAAAATTAAGTGTTAAACTATGCGTTTTGACGTATACAGATGAACTGAAAATGTGTTATGTTATGTGTTAGTTTCCAATCGAACTTAAGTCGTGTACGGTGTTGGAATTTCCTTGCGCTTTAAAAGTAATACACTGGAGAGCCAAAAAAACTGGTATAGGCGTGCGTATGCAAATAACAGAGGTATGGAACCAATCAGAGTAACGCGATGCGGAATACAATTAACGTAAATATTACTGTTGCTCTTGTATTACGGCTTAAATAAAGTAGCATACTTGAAATTGAATATGTTATTTCATTAGTCACACCAAGTCCCTGGAGCAGTTAAATTACACAATATAAGAATTTTCGTATGAGTACCATTGATTATAAGTTATAATTATGTAATTATGTAATCTGCAAAAACAAGTTATGAAACTGTTACTGCATAAATACGGTTAGGGTCGTCCACCTTTACTGAATCATAACAGTACGTAAACATAGTGACGTTCATGATGACCATGAACCGTTCCATAAAGAATACCTACTTTCGATTTGATACGTACACGATTATTACGTAGGTACACTTTTTTTCCTTTGTGAAATAATCCCTAGAGATACGACGTGTGTGGACTCTCCCAATTACTTTCCAGGATGTGCCCGGTGATAAATAGCCATGTAGTGCATGTTTGCTTGTATAAGCGCCTTCGAGCAATTCGAAACTCTTTTTAGAATAAATGTCTATACTGTTATCAGAAAAAAATATATTAGTAACAGCAAAATTTATTTATTCGTGTATACCAAATGCAGAATCGAGTCGACCGGATTCTTTTTTTTTTTGTGGACGGAAAAATAAAGCTGGAGTTAGAATTTTGCTTCTCGCGAGATGGTGTACGAAGTCTAAAACTGACAGAAACTCCAGATCTCGGTAGGCTCCGGATAATTTAGTTACCGGCTTGGTGCTTAGAAATGTTCGTCATTTCGGGGATTCAGCTCGAACAGTTATATTCGTTTGGCTTCTTCGTCACGCAAGCGTGACGTCTTAACGTTGACGTGACATTTGTTTTAATATATAATTTGGTAATTTACAAATGCATGGTGCATATCGTTTGAAACAAAAAAAGTTACGTGTAGTATCTTTAATAGTGTGTCCAGGCTTCACGGCCATTATCCCGATGTTTCGGTCGACAGTACAGTCGCCATCTTCAGGGCAGCAGGAACTGTAGAAATCAATGCTGTGGATCGTTTCAATTGAGTGTTCTGCTATGGCTGATTGTGATTTTCATACTCGTAGTCTCTGGTGTGTTCTTTTAATTATAGCAGTGATTCATCTGCTAGTTTCCAAACGAGTCTTTTTGTTGGAGTCTCATCTTCCACCGATGAAAGAGAACCTTCGGTCTTATTTATAGGTGTGTATAGTGTGTTTCATGAGAAGTCTGGCTAGTGTACCCAAAACTAATTTTACGCAGTGCTGTACTGAGAAGGCGTTCCTTGATCTTCTGCCGTTGAGACGATCGCAAGACTTTGTTTGTAGTAGCAATTCGATTGGAGGCCGGCTGTCAGATGTTTCATTTTTCCTCCAAGGTTGCCTTTTTCGTAAATTGTTCACCGGTGCTCCATCTTCACCTCCTCCTCTTCCAGTCATCGTTACAAGTCCCATAGTTACACGCAATGTACGTCAGATTCGTAACTGTAACATCAGCCTGTGAAATTTTGGTCATTGAAAGTAAGGTGACAAATCTGCTACCGATTGGCTCATCCATAGACAAAAGGTAGATCGATTTTTGTCTTTGGTGCATGTCCCCGACAGTGGCTCAAGTATTGCCAAAGGAATTGCCATATTCACGTGTTTTAACAACTATGCGCCGTTTGTTTAGATTTGAGTTTTCAACAAACACGAATTTTTACAAAACTTTTACTGCATCGAATTTGCGTTACAATTTAGCCAAAAGGGTCGTACTAACATATTAAAGCAGTTATTTAAGTAAACAGTGCGTTTATCTTTGTCGTAGACACCTGGTTTCGACAGTTCTGTAGGAATAAAATCAATTCAGTGTTGAAACACGGAGATTGGGTATTGCGCACCTGGCATGCGTATTCTACCGCATATTCACTCTACGGGCGAGTCAGTCCCTGTGGCCGAGCCGCTCACCGCGGCGATCCGTGTTTGATTCCCGACGGGCTCGCGTGTTTAAAAACGTAGCGGACGTTGCCGGAGAACCACAGGTTTCCTCGAGGTGCTTCCGCTTTCCCCGCCCTTGCAACCCACTGATTGCTCCCTCTGGAATTACGGGCACCGACTTCTCGCTGTAGTGAAATTGTATGGAATTCATTAGAAGTAACTATTAAATCAGTAAAATTCAGGTAGCGTAATAATCAATACGCTGTTACAGATTTGCGATGGGGAAATTTTCACTGGTTTTACTGATATGTCGGCATTTAAACTGTTCCAGGCCCACAGTACAAGACGGAAAATACTGCAAGCCAATTCAGTGCTTTCCGCGTAAGGGCGTGCCGTGTCAGATGCGCCGGCCATCGTCGACCTTAATGAGGGTTTGTGGAGCGTGGTTATTAACACATGTGTTTTTGAGGACGGCCATCATTACTTCGCATTCGCGTTCTCGCACATCATTTTCCAACATACTATCCCAACCTTAAATGACTACCTAAATAAACCTATGATAGTCGGTGAGAATGCAATTTTACAGTTTAAATGAACCTAAACTATCTTAAGATACAAGATTTATTAGTATTTTTGTGGTTTAAAGTTACACAAAATAGTTGGTGAATGAGTTGGTTGTTTTGAAGGTAGGATAAGGTGTCTGACGAGATACGCTCTCTAATAACCTAGAGGGTTCACAGATGTTATGAGCCAACAGTTCCCTAACCTGGACGATGTAGTGATTTGAAGTCCCTCAAAGATATGCGGCCCCACATTTATCTTCAGAAATTAAATATAAAACTTTGGGAAACTTTAGTGATACAAAATGTATGCGTCACGTATCGTGGGTATATCATAAGTTGTAGCAAGAAATTCCAAATACCCTCCTTCCCCTCTTATGCTGTACAGAATAAAAGTGGTTGACCAGTAAACGTGAAGTGTATTTATGAAAGTATTGTATTAATGTTAGGGGAAGAAGAATTTAATAGCTTAATGATATCCATTAGCTTAAAACGTTAGATAAATATGAGTGTGTTTTTAAGGAAGCTTCGTGAAATTGAATAACAGGATTTTGAATGAGGCGAAGAAATTATTGAAATTTAAAAACTCTTTTTACTGTCCATTTTTGGGCAAATTTTAATTAACGTAATACACATAATACCTTGTTTCGATACTCCCGACAAGAGTATAAACTCATACCCCCTGGTCACACACATTTTGTATGTTGTTTTGAACAATTATTATAAAAGTAAAAAATTTAAAGACTAATCAGTTGTGCATGTTTGAAATTTTTACTTCACGTTCTTCGGAAAACAGCTGATAATGAATTTAAATAATTTTGTAAATGTAAACTTTTGATGACGTTCGGCTGTGTCATCTTTATACTGGAACTTTAATTCGACGTAGCTTCTGTTTTAAAGGAGTTCTCGTGGCTCTGCTGGAAACTACTTGTTAGTTTGGTAAATTGTTTTAAATAACTTCGACAGCTCTTATCGAATGGGAATGAATGCAAATGTATCTCCTTCCTCATATGCATGTGACACTTCGTAAAGATACTTGACTTGAGAATACTTGCTTTGTTACAGATGCACAAGCCGATGCTGGCAGCATTTGACTTTGACAATACATTGGTGGATGGATATGGAATAAAAGTTCTCAGCGAGCTCAGCGCAGGACACTGTCTGCCAGACGTCAAGTTCACTAACACCTTCCGGTCGGATATTCTGTCCACTATGCAACGTATGATACGAGACATGCAGAAGAACAAGGGTATCACTGCGGAGGACATGCGCCTCGCTATCCAGAAAATACCCCTGATCAAGGGCCTTGACGACGTGCTTCGTCTCCTGAAGTCGCACGACTGCGAGGTCATCATCATCTCCGACATGATGTCCATCACCATCAACGACTGGATATCTGCCTCAGAAATATCGTCACTCGTAGACAAAGTGTACACGAACCCCGCGTACTACGACTCAGAAGGTTTCGTGGTTATCGAACCCTACCACCAACAAGACTGGTGCGACAAGAGTTTCAAGAGCCTCTGCAAAGGCCACGTGCTCGACGAACACATCAAGAACAGACTGGCTGAAGGGGTGTCGTTTGACACGGTAGCTTTTTTTGGGGATGGCCACAATGACTTGTGCCCACTTCTCAGACTTGCAGAGAAGGACTTGGCCTTCCCAAGGGAAGGGTTCATGTTGATGGGACTGTTGAAGACCGAGGCACGAGAACAAGTGAAAGCCGCTGTGCACCCGTGGTGTTGTGGTAAAGACATAATTGAGGTCCTGAAACCATACCTCCAGTCTAGTAACTAAAAAATAATAGGACATAAAGTAATAAGAATGCAGGGGAAAAGACCCTTCGATATCGTAGTGATGATAATAAATAATTTGGTTGTTCTAGGTAAGAAAAAATTAATTTTAAATCTAAAAAAAAATGTTATGAATCTTCTAGCATGCTACTTATTTGCTGTAGTAAGTAAATTCTTTGTTCTCCAGCTTGTGATACGAAATATTGCACTTACATACTTAGAAACACTATTTTAACAGTTGTGTTATTCACATACACGTTTGCATCATTGTTATAATAAATATAATGTAAATATTTCTTAATTTTTTAATTCATGCATGCTACCTTTGTTCGTTCACTGGGAGAAACTACCCCCGAGTAATAATTTTAGATATTCAAACATATTTCTGTGATTTTATCCTGGCGTGGTATTAAAAGCATGGGTGCCACAGGTACAGAATTTTTTTTTGCCAGGGGGTGGGTAGCTATTCATTTTGGTGCACCCTCATACTTTAATCACTGTACTTTTTTTCTTTTTGTAATTTGTTGAGCGTCGCGGAATGCTTATGGCTTAATTAATTTCAACAAAAATATTAAAATTATAGAACTCGGTTACATACTGCCCTAAATGCTGAACAATGCACAATATAACAAAAAATAACGTGTCAATGATTAATGAAACTATGGTAGCATATAACAGAAAAAACATTGTAATTCAAAACTAGTAAAATTGTAGAAATAATTGTGTCGCACATAACAATACAAAATAGGTAACAAAAAAAAGTTAAATAAAAGGAACTGAAGTGACAAAATTGTTACATAAGTAATGGCATTTTTATCAAATCTATCAAAATTGGGGAAAAATCTTACATAACAAGAAGTTACGAATATAACTAATTAAAGGCTGTTCACTATAAAGTGAACACTTTTAAAAACGCTTCTAAGTTTCTACTTTCAACTCGTTGGTTGCGTACCTTTCTGCAGTGGATAGTTTTATTTGTGACGGTACACTGAAAGTCGACCAGTTTACATCAGATGGTTTATATATACACACACTGCATACTCGTTAAATAAACAACGAAAAGTAATAATTATTGTAATCAGCACTACAATCGCGTACAAGTTAATTTCAGTCAATATTGACTGATGTTCACGATTGTTTTTCTGTTTGGAGATAAATATAATGCCTTTAACTGTGGTCAGTACTTCCNTTGACTGATGTTCACGATTGTTTTTCTGTTTGGAGATAAATATAATGCCTTTAACTGTGGTCAGTACTTCCAAAGTCATAAGAAAATATGTTTGGTTTAGGTTGTCAACAGAACAGNTATAATGCCTTTAACTGTGGTCAGTACTTCCAAAGTCATAAGAAAATATGTTTGGTTTAGGTTGTCAACAGAACAGCAAAAGAGTTAAACATAATTTTTTTTTTTCATTATAAAAGCAACTCCATGGCGTTTAGAACGTTCTTATTTAAAAAGGCGCATAAACGCTCGGCTNATTATAAAAGCAACTCCATGGCGTTTAGAACGTTCTTATTTAAAAAGGCGCATAAACGCTCGGCCGTTACACAGGCTTGCTTTTAGATAATACGGTGCACTTGTTCCTTCACACAGAAGGCAACGTACCAAAAACAATCGATAAATGACCTAAGAATTATGTCTAACAACACATGACTATAATTACAAAGCATAAATACCTCTCAAAGCGATAATTTAACACAAAACTACGCACAAGCAAATGGCGAGCGTTGCTATGAAAACAATTGCCACAGTGTGATGAAACTAAATGGCCGNTATAATGCCTTTAACTGTGGTCAGTACTTCCAAAGTCATAAGAAAATATGTTTGGTTTAGGTTGTCAACAGAACAGTAAAAGAGTTAAACATAATTTTTTTTTTCATTATAAAAGCAACTCCATGGCGTTTAGAACGTTCTTATTTAAAAAGGCGCATAAACGCTCGGCTGTTACACAGGCTTGCTTTTAGATAATACGGTGCATTTGTTCCTTCACACAGAAGGCAACGTACCAAAAACAATCGATAAATGACCTAAGAATTATGTCTAACAACGCATGACTATAATTACAAAGCATAAATACCTCTCAAAGCGATAATTTAATACAAAACTACGCACAAGCAAATGGCGAGCGTTGCTATGAAAACAATTGCCACAGTGTGATGAAACTAAATGGCCGAACAGAATTGATCCACATTTTTACAGCATTCTTCTACAGCAATATTTGTCACTTGATGCAAATTTCGTGGAAATTCGTTAAGCTACACAGTTTTCAAAGCATATAACACCAAAGTTTGCTAAGGCCTCCTGCTTTACTTATGAAAAAAATTACATTTCGCTTATAACATTTAAATGCCTGCACTGACATGAACGTAACTTAACCAGAATATTAAAAACATAATACCTAGCTGACGACAATGTACTTCATGAAACTGAATCCATACATTTATTTAATGCAGAATCTAATTTTGCCCCAAATTACGTACCTTGGAAGCTAAATCAAGGAATATTAATGGCAAATTTTCTAGAGACTGGCAGACAGTCTTCTACACAATGCATATAATTATAATTGTTAATGGCCAACCAACATATTTTCTTAAGGGTTACTGTGTCTTGAAAATTCCTTTTAAAGTGTGCTCTATAAATGTCTTGTCAAAGGTTAATGTTTTGTGTATTCGTTTCTGTTGAAAAATGTGTAGTTGCGTTTTCCACAATGCCACTCCTCGCTACTTCAATCTGAGCTGCTGCCATGCTTTAGTCTAAAGACCCTTTCACACGATCAAACAATAATTGAATTAAATTACTTGAAATAAATTTATTGAAATAAAAAATCACTTTATTAGCCGTTCAATGAATTTCATTCAATGAGCTTTTAGGTCTACACATGAAATTTTTTCACAAACTCTTCAATGAAACAATTAAAAAGTACCAAAAGTACATACATTTTTAGAAGTATCTGTGACTCATGCACGGCACAAAAATAATTGGTTTAACCACAGTTTTTTTTTCACATAATCGTGATTTTTTTTAAATATACGTCCTTTTTTTGTAACATCTTTAAGTGTGTGTACAAAACATTATTATTATTATGAGATTATTTCCATTTTTTATTTTCAGAATAGTTGTGATCGGCGATTGAAAATTTTGGGTTCAAGAAAATAAAGAACATGTTCAAAACGAAAATTTTGAATGAAAACGAGACATTCAAAATATTTAAAGAGTTAATGACCGCTGTTTTGACGTTTGTATGATGTCATGTAGCATTCAATTAATTGAATTAAAAAATTGAAGGTGATTTGAAGAAAATTTTGATCGTGCGAAAGGGCCTTAAATCGGTCATGCATTGCAGGCAGATATGCGTTAGCTGTTCCCAGCCAAACAACTTTTGCATGCGAACTATGGGAGTAGTGCCTCTAACCCCAGCCAGCTCATGCGCACAGAGACTTACTGTGTAAATGTAACAAGCCCTGTGCTCTTTTTCAGCCGTGTCGGTTGGCAGCACGCCACAGCTGCTGGACTGATGGACGTACCTCTCAGGAGAGTATTATGTTCAGGCATTAAATACATGTTAAGTGGTATTACAACGTTATATTTTGTTTGTTCAGAAATGTCTCAGCTATTGTCGGTTGTTGTACCCTCTTACAATCTTCCTACCATTCATGTGTGAGTAATGTAATTAAATAGTTTAATGTGATGTACAAGTAACATACCTTGCTTTCACGCGTGGTGAGGGTTGCATATCACAACCTGACTCCATAGTCCATTCACGGTTACTTCCAACTTTTCTGAAGCACTGCTCAAGTTCTACTTTGAGGATATTCCTCCGCCTCATGCCAACGCAGATTAACAGTCTAGAATATTACACCAAAGGCCAGTGCACCGCATTCGAGCGCAGTCACTCTAATAACACTTTACATGACAACTATTTATTACTAGGCATTGCCAACTCACCTATTTTCTCCCTGTTTTCATTCATATTAAATATAAAATAAATATTATAATGTATAGATAAAATAAAAGCAAATGTTTAACTTAATCAAAAATAAGACACCAACGGAAGTATTAAACGATTATGATAGATGACATATTTAGGAAAGAACCAGTCACGTCATACATAGAGTGATTTTTCAAAAGTTTGATTCAGAAAGTGTGAAGAAACTGCAAATCTATATGTTTTATGGTGTTTAGAGGTGGCCAACACCCTCGGTAGGTAGGCATATTACGTGATTAATCGCCACCATCAGCAGAACCTTCAAGGGAAGCCACGTGGGCGAAATGCCCACACCCATCCATACATCATATTCTGCAGCTACCAAAACTCTTTAAAAAATGTACCTACTTCAACTACAATTCGTCCAATTCCAACAATTACCCCCTTTCCCCCACTCCTGATGTCACACAATCCATCAAAGATTGTTCACAAAAGACTTGAAGTCCCTCTGTAATGCGACACATGTGCAGAAGCACCTACGACCTGCTGAATTGGACTGAGGAGTTGGCAACTGGCAACTGAGCTGAACAAGAACTTGCGCCAATCCTGAAAGGTAAATTATTTTTACTGACCTCGAAATACGGTTGGTTAAAAAGAACCAAAATAAATTTTAAAAATACTGTAAACACAATACAAGTCAATCAGTAGTAAAAAATGTTCTCTTGAGAAAGTCATTTACATCTTCTATATGCATATATTTGAGTAAATAACACATTGGTGTGTGTCGCATCGCTAGCTCCTAGCGCCCATTTGTCGCACCGCCACTGCACAGCTCGCGCAATCCAGACCCTCTACAAGGTTATCTGTGTCTGAACTGCAGACGGTTGTCGTAAAATCGTTAGATTGATCCTCAAGATTTGGCATAAAACCTTCATATTTTTCATGTGACGATCTGTATAAATGGAGGACAAAGGAGTTATTAAATAGCACATTCGATGATTGTTTACTGCCAGTATAGAAAGTTAAGTTAAAGTGGATTACATAGTTTCGTAGATATAACATTCTAAGCTAAAATAGCTATATGGACGCCATTTGGAAATAGGTGTCGTACATACTTAAAACATAATATTTTACATCATATGCCGCAGTACTA
This sequence comes from Clitarchus hookeri, assembly GCA_002778355.1. Taxonomy (NCBI): domain Eukaryota; kingdom Metazoa; phylum Arthropoda; class Insecta; order Phasmatodea; family Phasmatidae; genus Clitarchus; species Clitarchus hookeri. The sequence goes on along the minus strand of NQII01002656.1, from coordinate 292,111 downwards.
CTTGTTTGCCAAATTTGGTACGAATCTGTTAGTTTTTTTTTTACCGAGATATGATATTTAAAATATTTATTAGTGTGGCGTTATCTTACAAAATAGCTGACGAAAGTGGCTGTTTGTTGGCATATATGATGTTTGTAATATATACTTTCAGCATTCAAAATTTGATCGATATTGGTTAAATGGTATAATAGATACTATACCAAATAAACCTAAAATATTTGTATTGCCACCATTTCGAAAACAAGTACCTTATCAAGTTCAATCACTTAAGTTTACCTTGCTTGTCATAGTATTACTTACATGACAAATTGGGCAACGATTGCTTTGATAGTTTTCAAAATATAATATAAAGTATTTATTTTGTAATTTGGTGCTATCTCCCAAAACAGCGAACTAACAACAGTATCCATCTCAAAATTTAGTGTTTACATGATGTTCTGCAAGTATACCAAATTTTAAATAAATCGGTACAATGGTTCCTGAAATATGACATCGCCCTAAATATTAAAATGACCGCCATTTTGAAAGTAAATGCCTGCCGTGATCGAAAACTGTAAACGTCGGGTTTTCTTACTAAGTAATATACAGGATGAGTATAAAATAATACCCCAAGTTTAAAGGTCATAATATCAAAACCAAACAACCTACAACCTTGATTGACCAATCAAATGAACCGCGGAACCGTGATATTTGTTCACCATACATGCATAGATGTTCAGTGTGACCATCATGGGTGGCCCGAACGACATCTAAGCGATAATAAAACTCATTCCACGCTCTTGTCAGCATGTCCGGTGTTACGGTTTGGATGGCGGTCGTCACTCTCGGTTTGAGGTGGTGAGGAGGAAGCGAGCTCGTATTCGACACGTCAATGTGAAGGGGAAGGTCTGATGTTTCCTCTATGTTGCGCCATCCCATTGACACCTACCTGTTCGCGGATACCTGAATGAGACGTTGCCGCAACGCTGGATTGGTCGAGGAGCAGCTGGTGACCAGGCTCTTCATCATTGGCCCCCAAGAAGCCCGGATCTTACCCTGTGCGATTTTTCTCTATGGGGGTACAAAAAGGATCAAATGTTTCGTCCACCATTGCCGGCTAACATTGACGACCTCAAAACGAGAATTACGGACGCCATCCAAACCGTAACACCGGACATGCTGACAAGAGTGTGGAACGAGTTTGATTATCGCGTAGATGTAGTTCGGACCGCTCGTGGTGGTCACATTGAACATTTATGAAGATATGGCAAACAAACTTCACGGTTCCATTGTTCATTTGATTGGTCAATTAAGGTTGTAGGTTGTTTGATTTTGATATTATTGACTTTTAAAGTTGGTATTATTTTATACTCATCCTGTATATGTACCGAGTTTAGTGAAGTTTGTTAGACGCGCTCAAAAATTGAAGAAAAAAAGAAAGAAAAAAAGGGGGGGGGGCATACACATGAACAGACTCGTCCACAGACACCTATACATACACACACACACACACAAATAGGAAAGTGATTTCATAAGCCTTTCTTCCCTTCGGAAAGTTGGCTGAAAATGAGGTTTTATACAGTATCTTGGGAACCAATCAACCTATTCCCACAAAAGTAAACAAGTATGTAGGGCTACGGTATGGCATGTAATCATACATGTATTTGGTGGGGCAGGCCGTTCTAGCCTACTTTTGAGATAACTTTCCTGCATGAGTGTCTCCTCCCTTTACATTTTTGAACGCGTCAATAGAATTTTACCAAACTCAGTACATATATAGTGAGGACACCTGACTTTTACAGTTACCGATTGCGCTTGGCACTTACTTTCAAAATGGCGGCAATTTTAATATATAAAGTGATATGTTATCTCGGGAACAGTTTAACCCAGTGGTACTAAGTCTTTTTTTAGGGGGCCATATTAAGAAAAATTAAGACCGGTGCGGGCCACACTTACGACACTATTATGTATTGCTTTGTTATTTTTGTAACAGACGCCCTAAACATAAGAATTTGGTAACTTGTATCTACTGAATATTGCAATAGATATTGTTATTAGTCCGCCATTTTGGAAGATGGCAAAAAAAGAAAAAATAGATTTTACATTATATTTCGAAAACTATCAAAGCCATTCTCACCCAATTTGGCATGTTTGGAATACTATGATGGGTCGGGTAAATGTAAGTAATTAAACTTGATTAGGTGCTTATTTTAAAAATGGCGGCAATACAAATATTTTGGGTTTATTTAGTATATCTACTATACCATTTAACAACTTCAGAGCACATTATGTATGCTGAAAGTATCTATTACAAGCATCCCATATGCCAACAAATAGTCACTTTTGACAGCTATTTTGTAAGATAGAGACACATTAATAAATATTTTTAACGTCATATCTCAATAAACAACTAACAGATTCCTACCAAATTTGGCAAACAAGTAGTACTGCCATTGACAATGTAAAATTGTATGTTCTAAGTAAGTAAGACATTTATTTTCAAAATGGCATCTATATAGCTATTTTAGCTTAGAATGTTATATTATCGAAACCATGCAACCAATTCCAACTTATCTCCGTATACCGGAAGTAGATACTACAACTATCAACTGTGTCTACACGGAGCTTTTTGTAAGCCATTTCCTAAGATAGCATTACCTGAGTTATTATATTATATGTAATATCTTGGGAAACAATTGGCATATTCCTATCAAATTTGGCCAACAATATGCACTGCAGCAGGTGGTGTAAACTGCTATGTTTTAGGCAAGTCAGGCAATTATTTTCAAAATGGTGGCTATATAAATATTTAATCTCAATATATTTTACTAACAAAACAAATTCCAACTTAACTTTGTATGCTGACAGTATCAATTATAACCATAAAATTTGTCTATACAGAGCCTGCCTCATTTATCAGCCATTTGGTAATTTAATACTACAATAAAATTAAGTTTTTGTGTCATATCTCGGAAGACAATTGAATCATTCTTACCAAATTTGGCGAAGGAATTGTACTGTGGTAGGCAATATAACTGTATGGATTATAAGTGCAAACATTTATTTCCCGAATGGTGACAGTAAAATTAATTTAGCTTAGTGTGCTATGCCTACGAAACTAAGTAGATAGAAAATGAGAGTTCTCGTGCAGATGTAAGATGTCGGAGACCGAAGCCATCCACTATCTTGGATTACATCACAGCCGCCATATTGGATGACCTTTGACCCTGGCTTTGACCTCAAAATTTCCCGTTTTCCCTGAAAAAATTCTACATTTCTAGAAAATCCTCAAAATTCCGCACCAAATCTGCAAAATTTCCTGCAAAAAGTTTCCTTACCCACAATTGTCATGTGTCACTAGGTCTCAAAATAGCACGACCTTGTTTCAAGAACGTTCTAGTTCTGACTCTGTCATTATGTCCATCATGCTCTATCATTCCTTCCTGCCTCTGACATCATCTAAGTCTATAAACGACACGTCCTAGTCTATTAAGCTGTCGGGACATGGGTGCCAGCGTAGGTTTACATTATGTATACATAAAATATATATGGAAATTATTTTCCCAATGTTATAGGCATACGTATGTCTATGTCTATATATATTTGAAATTAAAGTGTTTAGATATATTTGACTTTTAAAATTACTTAGTGTGTTTTATTTCTAAAATATAGTTGCCATTTTATTCATACACATACAAGTAAAAGAACTTGTTTACTGACAATTATTCATATCTACAAGTATAAAGAAAACTTTTTTACAAGTGCTTGGAAATTAAATGTTACATACGATTTGTCATTTAGACACTATAAAGTGTATCATTTGCTATCCTGCAGAGAAAACTATTTTTTTCTTACTATTATTTATGCATAGAAGTATAAAGGAAATGATAATAGTAACTAAAATTAAAGTGTACTTAGCATTGTTACGCATATGAAAATCTCATTGCTGATATGGTCCATTTTATGAGTGAACCATCCTTCCCAACATAAGTTGTCATCTTACACTTGTTATACATTTCATTATCTCTCGAATACCAATGCTTATACTTTATATTAATTTATTTTAATAAAAAATTCAGAGCATTGGCTGTAGTGATAAAAACAATGAAAAGTTATTTTCAGTGCCTTGGCAACATGCCTGCTGCAGGAGTTAACAAAATGAACACATACCTCTCATATAAACATACTTATGCCTAAAACATTGGGAAAATAATAATTTCTATATATATTTTATGTATACATAATGTAAACCTACGCTGGCACCCATGTCCCGATGTCTTAATAGACTAGGGCGTGTCGTTCATCGACTTAGATGATGTCATAGACAGGAAGGAATGATAGAGCGTGATGGATGTAATGACAGAGCACGAACTAGAACATTCTTGAAACAAGGACATGCTATTTTTAGACCCGGTGACACATGAAAATTGTGGGTAAGGAAACGTTTTGCAGGAAATTTTGCAGATGTGGTGCGGAATTTTGAGGGTTTTCTAGAATTGTAGAATTTTTTCAGGGAAAATGGGAAATTTTGGGCCAGGGTCAACGGTTAAAGGTCATCCAAAATGACGGTTGTGATGTAATCCAAGATGGTGGATGGCTTCGGACTCCAACACCTTATACATGTTTCAGAACTCTCATTTTGCATCTACTAATTTATGTAATCGATTTTAGCTTTCCTTCGTATACTAGGAGTATATAATCTTCAAATGTGCTAATAAATAACTTTTTTTCTCCATTTATGAAGATCGTCGCATGTAAAATATGGAGGTTTTATGCACAATCTGAGGGACGAATCAACTGATTTTCACGAAATTCTTCACACTAGTAGCACTTTGGTAAGCCATGTAAACTTAGATGTTATAAGTGGCTCAGGCACTTATTTTGAAAATGATGTCCCAGTAAATGTTTCAGGTTAGTAAACCCTATCATTCAAAACATTAAACTGATTACATCCGAAGTTGGTGCTCCGAATCTTACCTCCACAATGCAGTGGGTTGCACACTAGCTTATATTAAGAGGTTTTCTGGGTCCAAGTCCTGGGTAATGCATGTGTGTATTTGTTGTAATTGTCTTACTACTGTTGCTTATGTTTCTGGTCCCATTTCTTATGTTATTGCTTTCAACGAAACTGGGATGCGTACATTCCATCCAAGCTTTTACGAATTTCATTAAAAATTATTTGCACTAATGTCCATTACTTATATCAGTAACTTCTTGTTCTTTTTATGTTTCTCCCTCTCTCGAAAAATGTTATCTGTCCTTGTGAGTCTGCCCACCTTGTGTGTCTACTTTAGACTACTGAAGCGATTCTTGTGGTTGAGCTTATATAATTAAGTACCCTTCCCCCCTCCCGTTTTTTAGTCACACAGCGACAATAGTTTTGATGTTGCCTATTGACAGAACGACGTAGTTAGTAATTATTTTTTATAATTTTTATTTATAAAATTGTCACTCGTGCGACAATTAGTGGTCTGCGCCAGGTGGACGTTGTTTTGGCGGAGTTTCCAGTTAGATTTTAAGTGGGTTTACTGGTTATTTAAATTTTTACATTCATCTAGGACAAGAGATAAAGTTCGGGACGTATTTGTATTGTCTGTCTCATATAATTTGGTGAGATTTTGACAGTCAGTGAGTGGAAAATTGACGTATGCGTAACAAACAAAGTGCCATTTACAAAATCTTGTATCAGCTGATGCATGAACGAATGAAAATTAATATTACGTTGGCTATTCTGACTGCACTGCCGACGCACATCAAACATGCAGAAAATACGCGGAAAAGAGAAAGTTCCTAGATGAATTAATACATTTTATTTTACGTGTTCACAAACCAGCTGTTATTAGTGTTACAAACTAAACTTCGTGCTAAAGTAGTAATTTATATGTGTTCAAAATGAAAGGGACATTAAAACGGTCCGTATTCAAATGAAATGCAACTTCAAACATTGGAAGTTTACATATGTCGTTTACATATGTTTCAAATATATGTCGTACCCCCTCGCTTCTAACCATCCAACCATGCTTGATATTAATTCCAAAAGCCTACAGAAATATCGAAAGGTATAGTTGAATAGTTTTTTCAAATAATTTGAAGAAATATATTTCAAACTCTTGTCGTTTTGAGCCAGTAATAGGAGAAAAGTGAACTTTTACAAAGACGGAATCAAGAAGCAGGCCAATGTGCTGCAACCTGCTGAACACGCTCGTGTCACTACACGCCCTACCACGCCATCTGTTACAACACGCCCTTCCAAGTTATATGTTAGCCATATCCCGAGCTTCAACCAGTCAGAAACAAAATATAGTTTCCTGTTTAAAATAACAAATTTACTTATCGTTTTCGTTACGCTAACGTCCATTACATGCAAAGATCTCCCATATTTTTGTTGTTTTCGCGTTGTTACTAATCTGTATCAATAAAACGAAAAAAAAATGGGATGTGCGTGGGTAGTTTTGAAGCATTTCTTACGTTATTCCACGCCACATATTTCTAAATCAAGCTGGTTTGTTAGTATCTGTAATAGCAGAATAACTGCTTTGCAAAAGTCGTTGGTAAGTTGTTTATTGGCGAATGAAAAGTGCGTTGTCAAGCAAGTTTCCCGAGTTACTTTTATTTCCAGTCTTAACATGTTAGCTGTAACATCAAAAATGTGATAAGAACTACAATTACCGTCTCGCAAATGTTAACCCAAATTCGTTGTCGGTAATAAATAAAATTAGTAGGTAACAAATATTTCATTTTTTGCAAGGTTTTGTGTTTTTACTTTTAAAACCTACACATTTTTTAGGCAGATGTGAGTCTATAAATATTTTAAAATTTGTTTAGCATTACAATGGAAAGTGGATTAGCTGACAGCGTGTTACAATAAATATACAGCTGTCACTTGACGCACCAGCTGATGGCGAAAGGATACATAAACGAAAATAAACATTTGCGCTACTTTCGTTGAACTGCCAAAATCTTGCCAAGTTACATGAGACAGAGAGTAAAATATTGTGGGTGATTTATAGTTAATGCAGTGGTATACTCTGTACCATGTAAGTTGGCCAGATTCTGACAGGTCTGCGAAAGTAGCGCCACTGTATACATCTGACTACGTATCCTTCCACCATCAGCTGATCGGCCACATGGCAACGATGTTGTTTATTTCCATGCTGTCATTATCAGCCTATCCCCTTGTCAATGTACTGTTCGTGGGACGTTTTAGGCAAACATGCTACTCAGAAATACGTAGCGGCGATTATAGTAATCGTAATGTGTGCATAAATCATTAATCAGTAAATTGTTATGTTAAAGGGCAAAAATATAAATAATTAATTTAAAATTTAGTAACTACAAAAAAATGCAATGCTAAACAAATTTTTTAAAGATATTTTAGACTAACATCTGTTAAAAAATTACTAAATTAATATTTGCTACCTCTTTTTATTTGTCCGAGACAGTGAATTTGGGATAAAATTTGCGAAACGGTAGTTGTAGCTATTATCACACATTGGATATTATAGCTAATATATTCAAGTTGGAAATATGTGACGTGGAATAACGTTAGAATTGCTTAACAACTATTCACGCATGTACAACTTTCTTCGGAAACAAGGAAATGGATCTTCGGAGAACAATATGGCGTATAATTTACGTAGACGAAGATTACCTACGAGTATAAATTACTAGTACTCAAAATCACGGTACACGAAATATAAGTTACTTTAAAAAGTATACAGAGCTCGCGAAAAATAAAACTATTGGTATCTGTTCGTCAATTTATTTATGTCGCATGCGGAACGGTTTTTTGTTGTGGCTGGTAATGCTTCAGAAAAAATCCGATAAGTAGCGTGCACATCCTGTCCTGAGCGAAGTCTGAGCCTCTTATTTTGCTCAATAGATAGCGTATTTTTTAAGTTGGCTCTTCTTCTATTACAGGCTCGGAACGACACGAATTTAAAATATATTTCGTCAAACTATTAGAAAAAATAATTCAACAATTTTATGCAATATTTCTGTATGCTTTTGGAATTAATATCAAGCACATCATAAAAGCGGCGTTGGAGAGGGGCGATTAAGACGTGATAAAAGGTTTTGAAATTCCATTTAATTTGGATGCAGATCGTTTTAATGTGCCTTTAATTTTGAACACCTATACATTTCTACTTTAGCACGAAGCTTAGTTTCTGACACTAAAAACAGCTGTTTTATGACCACTTAAAATAAAATGTATTAATTAACCTAGGAACTCTTTCTTATCGCGTGTATTTTCGGCTGGTCTAATGTGCGTCGGCAGTGCACTCAGAATAGCCAACATAATATAAACTTTTGTTCGTTCGTGTATCAGCTGATACAGGATTTTGTAAATGGCACGTTTCGAATACGTGAAATTGCCACTCACTGACTGTCAGAATCTGACCAACTTATATGAAATGAAGTATAGTACGAGTTTGTAAAATAAATTATAGTGCATAAATTTTTTTCAGGTTATGTTTTATTTATTTTAAGGTACCATAATTAGGTCTTAGTACGATGTAATTAATTTTAATTTTGAACCTGGTAAGGTGTTTAGTTGATATTATTAATGAGAATCAATCAATCAAGGGGTTACATAATTTAAGTTTTATAGATGTAACTAATTGAATTAATGATAAGAGACATTAATGGAAACTGCATTGAATAATTATGGTTAAGATAATATAGAAGGTATAATCGTAATTTTGGTTTGGATTAATTAGAATAGTCTTCTTTTTGTGATTCACGTATCCAGATCAGTTGTTTTGTTTACGGAAACGCCGGAGAGCGATACAGCATGGTGTTAGCGTGGTTGATGCGATTGTGTCTCGCCCTGGCGACTGAAGTGAAAACCACAACATGACAGCCTTGGTCACTGCTCTGTAGGGCGCGCGCGCGAGGCACAGCGCTGTGGCCTGGTGCCATTTAAATGGGAGGAAGCAGTTGCCTGAGGCCCGACAGATGGCGTGAAATAGGCAGTGGTCTGGTGACCCAGTGTATTAACGTTGATGCAGTGGCAGAATGTGAGTGAGCCCACGTGTGTTTGACAGTTGGCGATGGCAGTCGTTTAGGTGTTCCAAGGAATTGGAAAATGACAAAAGAAAACTAATTAAGATTCTAAAAAATAATTTAAGTGAATATTTTCATTTATTAAGGGTTTTTTTTTTTCATTTTTTCATTTTCAGATGTAATAGTGTTAATTTAATTGTGTTTTATTTTACTTTTAAGTATTTTGGTAGTTTTTATGTAGTATTTAATTTTAATATTAATTTTTTAATGGCTAGCGAGCAATGTAGATAGAACAAGTGAGGCCTACCCATGTTCTGAAAATAAATAAAGAATTTGTGGAAATGAAACTTTGTGGGAATTCTCATTAAAATGTTGACGTGTATCTCTCAAGAAATTCGTTGGGGATGACAAGGGAAGATTAAGGCTATTCTGTGGGCATGGAGTCCTGATTGTACGTTGTTTTAGCACGGACTTGTGCAGGTATAAGGTAGGGCTTTATCAGTTTTGCAGCTAAGACTGCATGTCACAAATGGGAATGTTTGGATTAGATTCACAAGCTCTTTAGTTATAGCACCGCTATAATCATGTAAGAAGTTTAATGGGGAAGTGACAGGGTGGCAGACACAGTAATCACAATTTGTTGTAGGCCGTTGCCTGAAGGAAAAAAGACGGCCTTGCCCTTACGTGTCCATTTTGAAGGGTAGCTGTTTGTCTTCCTCGTAAGAGACACGGTTGAGAAGTTTGACATGTGTTGTCAGTGAGCTCAGGAAATCAGTGGTGTGAGCACATAGTATTTTAGTTTGTGTGCAACGGTGCCCGAGATGTGACAGTGCCTCTTTAAGAGGTGTGGATTGCACGGGAACCCAGGTGAAGTTACATGTGTTCTAGTCCCAGTAGAGGGTTGTGCACAAGAAAAAAAACAATTTGGGAATGGATTGAACTGGCGGACATGGTTAAGGATAAATTAAATTCTCACTGTAGAAAAATTTGAAAACTTGCTGGAGGTGTTTTCATAGTTAATGTAAGCAGATTAAATTAGCTGTTAAGATTTTCTCTATCAGGTATAGTGAAGGATTATGTCATTCGCTTGTTTTGGAGATAATTAATAAGGAGCCTGCAAGTCGCAGGAATGACGACAGAGGGGCGAGAGACCTCTTCCCCCTGGCCTTGAGTTTCGGTGGAATCCTGCCGGGATGTGGACGATTGTTAGTCAGGACCCGGGTGAAAGAAAAAAAAAAAAAAAAAAAGCCAATTATTAATTTTACCTAGTTGTTAATGTTGTTTTGTTTTGTTGCTTGTACTTTTTATCTCAGAAGTATTTTCAGTGCTCATACTAGTTTTTGTCTGTAAGGACATTTGAAGATTTCAGGCTGGTGCGGTTGCTGGTACTCGCGTAAAAACAACCCCTAATCATCTCAAGGACGATATATATGTATATATATAAACTCAGATACAAGACCTGTCGACTATTTTTTTTTTTTTTAAGGAGTCGTGGGAAAGGCGATTGAAGTTTAATTTGCTTTTGCGGTGGTGAAATGGTAAATTATATTTGTTGAGATTTCTGGCAGGGCAAGCACCCCGAAAATGTGCTTTGAAATTGTTACGGGCTCCTGCTGAATGACCTAGTTTGGCGAGATGCGAGTTGCTGACTTAGGTAACTGTAGGAGCACGCTGAGAGAGGGGAAAAAAAGTAGTTCAGACTCAGGGAATACGGCCACTGAAATAAAGATTTTAGGACAGGCTGAGGAATAGCTTGATTTTATTTCATTTTCGTGAATGAATGTGATAAAGTGTAGATAATCGAATCATTATTTTGTCCAATTTTTATTATGGCCAGCCAGATGCTTGAAAAATGCTAAGTAAGGAATCGAGTTCGTTAATGTTTTTCCTTGAAGAAAATGAGATTAACTTGTTTTTTTTTAATCCTTTTAAATATATGCAGTTGGATGTTTATAAGATGGCTCATTACATTGAGGGAAAATGACGTCTTGAGAGAGTATAAACTTGGAGCATTGTTTGAACACTAAAAATTTTATAAGAACCGTGTTTAGGGAATTAAGTTGGTATATGGTTTTTCTTGAGACAGTTTTTCTCGAGAACAGAAATTAAAATTTCTACAGTAATGAAAATAATGTTACTTAATTTGAAGTGTTTTTCTTAATCTTTTGTTCCATGTTTTTTTGTATGTGTGTGTGTGTTTTAAGGTTGACCAGCAGGTGCTGGCAAGAAAACCACTTCCCTGGATTGCCGAGTGATAATTTGGGAATTGTTTTAATTAAGGCTAGGATTTATTTGTTTGATTTTTGGGGTAAAAGTTAATTTTTTTTATCAGAGACACTAAGGTGGTTTTGCTTTCGCTGAGAGTTGTTTATTGATGTGGGTGGGTAGTTTTGTAAACCCCCTCTCTCTTCGAAGACTGGCGATGTCTAGTTACGCACGGACTTGGAAACTGCGGGAAGAATTTGTGTTGGAATTGGGTGGACTTTTGGAAACTTGCGGACTGATGTAAGAAAGAAGAGCTGTTTTTTCCCGTGTGTTTGTTTTTGGATTTTGGTCGACTAAAAGAGTAGGGGTTTTTTTTTTTTTTTTTTTTTTTTTTTTCGGAAGTTGAACTGAAATTCCTTCAGGGGTGAGGTGAAGTGAGAATACACTGTTGAGTTACAATGTGAACGCTGAAAAGGTGTGTAGTGGCCAGGGAAGTTGCTAGGAGTGGGAGAGTTGGAGTGAGGACCTCCTTCCTCCCGCCATGTGTTTCAGGTCTCTGCCGCGGGGAGAAGTGGAAACCCTGTGTCCTAGTCGTGGACTTGTTTGGCGGTGGTGTGATGGGATCACTGCGCGGAGGGACCTCCTTCCTCCCGCCATGTGTTTCAGGTCTCTGCCGCGGGGAGAAGTGGAAACCCTGTGTCCTAGTCGTGGACTTGTTTGGCGGTGGTGTGATGGGATCACTGCGCGGAGGGACCTCCTTCTCCGCAGGACGCAAGTACCGGAGATGTGTTCAGCTTCGGAATGGAGGCTGTTGACGCGATCATCGCTGTGACGAGCAGTTCCGTGGTCTTCAGTGTAACCCCTTCCCCCCAACCAAGGTCTTTTTAATCCCCACCTATTTTTCCTGTTTTTTGTGTCGGGTTGGGCGCGGTAAGACGTAATATTTTTAAGTAAACTTTGTATTTGATTTTTGAGAAGCCATGGTTCTCGGGAGGTGACTGTGCGGCTTCAAGGAGGAGTGAGCTTGGAGAGAACGTCTGCAGCCCTAGAGCCAGTGCCTGTTTGTTTCCGGTTTGTGCCACACCTGACGATGGAGCCTCTGTTTTCGTCGGCTTCTGGGGCCTGCCAGGGACCAACGCTTCTCCGGAGCTACTTCTGTAAGAACCCTCTGCAGGGACCTGTTCAACACTGGTTGTTGTTTTTGTTATAACGAACAGATTACCTGACTTTATTTGCCGAAGGAGGCAATTCAAAGAATGTTTTTTGGTCTGCTAAGTTTAGGAGAAATTTAATCTTATTGCTTCTGGTATGTTAAACAACAGTAAACCTGAGAGTCTAGGACTGTGGAGTCCGAGTCCGATTCGTTTTTAATTTGTTTTAAACAAATGCCCACACTGCTGCTTCTGTCTCTCAGGCCCCCTGAATGGTTATGTTACATGTAATACATACTTTTGAGATTGTAACACCTTCACTTTTGGTGGTCTTCAGGGTCGCTTGTGAGGACACAAGCACAGTGGGAAGGGGAAGATATCATGTTGCTAAAATTTAACTTCTGTAGTTGTGCTTGTGCTATGTTTTAAATTTTTCTCTGGCGCGACTGTGAGGCCGTGAGGACCCGGGTGTTCTGCAATAGGAGGTCGACGTCGTCGGCTTGTGCTGAACTGTTCATGGAAGTGTATCGTTGTCGTGGGGTTCGGTGCACTTCGTTTGTGTATTGGACGGTTTTTTAGTCGGCAAAAGGAAGCCGCTGTTGCGAAACGGGTAGATGAGAGGCAGGGCCCACCTCTGGTTGAACGACCGAAGTCTCGCTGTGTCAGCTGCCGCGCGATGTTCCAGGGTTAGTGAGTTCAGGAGAGTTCACGTGCCGCCGGTAAACGGGAAGGACGTGTGTGTAGTGGGCACGGGCCCCTTGGTCCTCTATTAGGGCTGTTTTTTTAAGTAGTAAGAGAGTTCATAGACAACTTCAATATAGGCATGTACAGGACGTGTGTTTGAATTTGTTAATATCGTTGTGCGTTCGTGTTAGGCGCGGTGCCGCTCGGGGCCGGACGTCGGCCGGCCCTTCGAGCTAGAGTCATGTGCGGGACGGTGGGTTCTCCCTCGTCGTGCAGCTCCTCGTTGTGAGAGGAGTCGTGGGTTGACGTCAGGCGTGTGCACTACGAGTGTTGGCCGCAGTTGGACGATAGGCAGGCTGGGCGGTGGCCGGCGTCAACAACTAGCACTACGTCGTGTAGTCTAATGTTAGGTTAAAGTTAAGTTAAGTTAGATTTATGCTAAGTAAGTGTCGCTGTTATGTCATGAATTCTGATTTAGATTTAAAGTTAGAATTTACGGACTCTCCACTCACTTCTGTCAGGCTAGTTTTACAAATTTCCGTAATTCTGTAAAGTAAAATAATTATTACCCTAGTCAGTTCATTAATCTTTGTTAAAGACTGATGTTGGTTTACCCTCATTCTGAGAGGAGTCTGATTGTTATTTTTAATTAATTTCTAGATAAACCTGTTTTAATGTTGATTAAGAAACCCGAGGCTTCTAATTTGTCCCCCCTCCCCCTCATCAAGAGAGTAGAAGGAACCCTGAGATTGGAATTGCGAAGGAATTGGAATAGCTGACTGAACAAAGTTATGAATGAGCAGTGACCCATCTTAAAAGCGACCTGTAGAGGGTGCGCTGGTTTAATCCCAGTACCGGGAACATAGACAGAGAGTAGAAGTTTCATCTAGCATGCAAAGGTGTATTCATATAGAGTGACTATTGAAGCGAGTTGCATTCTTGTTGTTGATGTTATTTATTTTAGGCTACCCCCTTTCCATTAATTAGGCCACACAGCGAAAATAGTTTTGATGTCGCCTTTAGTAATTATTTATTATAATTTATTTATTTAATTTTTAATTTTCGCTCGCGCGACAATATTAGATAAAAGGCTCGCGCTTTCGGAACCAACAGAAATGAGTGTTGAGTGCTAATGTGCATGGGGGCACATTTCGGACTAGTGGAATATGGACTGAACTAAGGTGGGACTGTATGAACATGTGATGCAGACTTCATTGTAAATATTTGAACTATAAAATATGAACACAAAATTTATAAAATAATTTAATATGTATTGATACATTGTTTTTTTTTTTTTTGGGACTGATTGAAGTTATTTGATTGCTTTAATTTCTGTGAGGTGACGGGCGATTATGTAAATATTAATTGTAAATAGCAGGTGACAGCAATTTATTGTGAAATACACTCATTTGCAAAAAAAATGATCATGCCGAAGGTGTCATCGCAGGGGCATATAAGTGGGTACAGACATAGGACGTGGCAGTATGTATACAGAAATCATCAAAATATTGTACCATACCAAGAATGTTTTGCAGGGGACCAACACTTTCAGGATGTACTTAGTATGGTGTTGGACCACCTGTAGCATGGATACAGGAGGCGATACGGTCGAGCATGGAGGCATAAAGATGTCGGATGTTCTTCTGAGGAAGATCCTTCCACAGCTGGTGCAGCTGACTCTCCAAATTGGCCGTAGTTGCTGCTGGCCGAAGTTGCTATCTAATTTGGTCCCGAACGTTCTCGATGGGCGAGAAATCTGGAGACCTTGCTGGTCAAGGAAGCCTATTGACACCACGGAGGCAAGTCAGAGTTACCCGTGCTGTGTGAGACCGGACGTTATACTGCCGGAAAATGGGGTCAGGCAGCATCAGGAAGGAGAGCGCACATGGTCGCAGAATTTCCTGAACGTATCGGCGCGCCGTCAGGGTTCCGTCAATCAGACCTAGTGGGGTGCGGGTGTCGTAAGAAATGGCATCCTACACGACACCACTCGTTGGGACGGTGTGCCGCTCTGAAATGGAGCGTGGATCATTAGTGTATTAAGTCGAAAATATTTTCTTTGTACTGTTTGTAATTAAATTAGGAAATTATTTTTAACTCTTTTATTTAATTAACAACACCATCCCTTAAAAAAAAACGGGCTAAGCCCACTCACTTTGAAAACTTGTAACAGTATTTACGATATTGCCGATACCATTAACAAAGGCTATACTACGATATGTCGCCTTGTACTTCGATACTTTATGGAAACGATGTCACGTCGACGTTGATTTGGTTAACATACATCGACACGACATCGAAAAGCAGCTATAGCTCAGTATTATTATCTAATAGTAGTGAGTTACGGTTTATTTATTTCATGCTAAAGAGTGTCAAAAGGCGTATAGGTCAGTTGGCTAGACTTCTGTATGTAATTTTAAAAATTATGCATTTTGGTATGTTATGAAACTTTTGTATACATTGTTATTTTATATTAATTGACTTTATCGTTCCTGTATGCCTAGTAAGATAATCTTATTGCTACGCGCTCGCGCGCTATCGGTTGCAACCGGAGACGCAGAGGCTTTTCACAAAGGAATGCTTACAAAGCATGCCTGTTATGCCTGTCAGGGCGCGTACTGCTCCCGACCTTGGGTATCGGGTGTCTTTGAGACATCTGAAGAATGCTCTGGATTATTGACCTCGTGTCTCTCAGCTATACTCGGAGCGCAGCGAACCTTTCAGGTCAAGGCCAGTGGCTATAAATAGTGCGACGGGTCCCTGAACCGGCAGTTGTCGAATGGATAAGTGGCTGCGGCATCGAGCGAAGGACGACGAGTGAGAAGAAAATTTCGGTCGGCGAGATAAGTGACCAGCGGGAGGAAAATCTGCGACTGCGAGCATCGGCGCAGCGAATAGTGGGACTGACAGGCTAGACCATTGGACTGGGTGCATGAGTGGAAAACATTACAAATGATGGCAATAGACAGACTGAAAGTGTGTTAATGATGAACAGGCACATTAAGAAGGACGTTAGAGTTAAAATAGACATTAAATATTACGCTCACTGAGAAATAAAAATTGTAATTGTGGAGATAGATAGGTAAATGCTGTAAATAACAGCTGTGTGAATAAATTAAAATCAAATTTAGTAATTTTATTTTTATTAAGACCTCCATCGCTCACGAACACAGATACGCCCCTCAGGCAGCTTGTAACATTATAAAGTATATAGTAATTTTTGATAACACGTTTCGTTGTACTTTATGAATGAAGGAAAAATATTTCCATATTTATTTAAAGTAGACGTACTTTATGAAACGTTAAAAGATTTCCCAAGAATTGAACTGCTGAATTTAGCTGAAGTGGCACAATTCGTTTAGAAGAAATTTCTGTTTATAAGTTTTCTTTTTCTAAAAATTCTATACCATATCGAATTACACCGAAGAGGCAAAATAAACTGGTACACCTGCCTAATATCGCGTAGGGCCTCCCGAGCACGCAGAAGTGCCGCAAGACGACGTGGCATGGACTCGACTAATGTCTGAAGGTATGCAGGAGGCAATTTACACCATGAATTCTGCAGGGCAGTCCACAAATCCAATTTGCGCCAATTTGAGAAAGGGTTGCACGTCTGTCACGTTTAATGATTCTCGTCAGTCGTAGTTTGTCCCGTTCTTTTACCATCTTTTTCCGGCCATCGATGTCGAAGATGTGATGTTTTACCGGATTCCCGATATTCACGGTACACTCGTGAAATGGTGGTACGCGAAAATCCAAATGTTATCGCTACCTCGGAGATGCTATGTCCCATCTCTCGTGCACCGACTATATCACCACGTTCAAACTCACTTAAATCTTGATAACCTGCCATTGTAGCAGCAGTAACCGATCTAGCATCTTTGCCAGACGCTTGTTGTCTTATATAGGTGCTGCCGACCCCATCGCGTTACTCTGATTGGTTCCATACCTCTGTTATTTGCATACACACGCCTATACCAGTTTTTTTTGGCTCTCCAGTGTAATTACTCTCTTTTTAATGAAAATGAAAACTTTCTTTTTACAGCACGCACGTCTGGGTCCTGACGTACTGTTAGATATATCATCATGAGAGAGGTTGTGTCACCACCAGCAATTTTGACTATAGATTGTTGCAACTAGTATTTAACTTCGACAGTTTCGCTTGTGCACTCCTGCACGGGGATTTGGAGCTGCGACTTCTGTTTGGGCCTCCGACCAGGGTTTCAAATCAATTCCTGGGAGTTCCAACCCTTATCCTTTACCGGGGTTGTAGGGTTGAAATATTCTTTAGTTGCGACATCTTGGCCCATTAGAACCACTAGAGGCAGTATTGTTCTTACCCAACCTATATATTATCTACTTCTTTTCTTTTCTTCCTCTTTATCTACAATTCTTTCGGCTGTTTTCTTTGTTCTTGTTGTTTCTTCTAACCATTGTGTTTTTTTGTCATAGGTTGTATAATTTTCGACGTTGAAACCCGTATGTACAGCTTATTCTTGCAGTACCATGGAGATTAAAAATAGTTTTATATCTCTGTAGTACTGTAAGAGTGTACTGTATTCCTCCGTCTACAGCCGGAGACCCGCACTCATGGTTGCTTTAGCGGCCATGCGGGTGATACAGTGGGAGGGTGACGCCAAAAATTATACCAGTTCCACACCGAAGGATGGATGACCAGTTCCAAACCGAAGGATGGATGATTGGCACAAGAAAAAGAAATGTCTTTAATGAAAACAATTATATGTAAATAAAAACTGAATAATAACAATTTAATAAAAATGTGCTTTATTTCTAAGATTCACCTTTTCATAATATTTTTATAAAGAAAAAATTACTTAAAAAAGTATTATGACTGAATGAAATAACTCTTATTGCATGTCTAGGACTATAAAAAAAAATTCTTATGCCTGGTCTTAATAAATCTCGGATAGCAAAAAAAAAAAAAAAAAAAACCTACACAAAATTTTTTTATTGCATGTCTATCACTATATGAAAAAAAAAAAAAGCTGGTCTATGTCTCTGATAAGTCATAAGGGCTTTAAAAACTTATATAAAAATTCTTACTGCATGTCTATGACTATATGAAAAAACCTGCTCTATGTCTGATAGACATAAGGGCTTCGAAAAACTTATATAAAAAAGTTATTACTACACATTAGCATAATCATGACGAAATATTCATTCGTCCCCCGCACAAATACATGCCTATTACTTCTTTTAAATCTATTAATTCTTTTAAAGCCCTTGCTCTAACATATATCCTGATAGCTCAGTTGGCTAGGGTGTCAATCATGATGGTGACCACAAGGTCTGGCAGGTAGATCCCGCACCCTTTCACATGATTCTTTGAGCTCTGCGAAAAACTAAATAACAGAACTCCTGGTTGTCGCTTGATGACTTAAACTACTGTAAATAAGATAGCGGACACTCCAACGTCCCTAGCAGGCAATGAACGAATTACTGCAAACAAGATGGCAGACACACACCAGCGCCCCTAGCAGGCGCCGAGGGAACTATGTAGATGGTGGGTGAAAAATGCGACAAGACAGAGAAAGGAAAGAGACGAGATGGAATGAGAGCGAAACAAATTGAATGACAGAGCATAAAGAAACAAGATGTAATGACAGACAGTCAAGACAGAATGAGAGAGCATGAAAAAACAAACGACGTAATAATGGAGTATACAGTGCAAAAACAAATTGGCGGATGTAAACAAGATGGCAAACGAAAACAATATGTCGGCCGGAAACAAGATGGCAACCGGAAACAAGAAAGCGGCCAAAAACAAAATGGCTGATCCAAGATGGCGGTGGAACCACAGTGCCGCAGTCCCCAGCCCTTGTCCTGGAAACCCCCATTTATATCTACTTTAATCTTATAACAAATTGAATAACCTTGTTTTCAGCAGCATTCAGCACTAATTTGTTGGCTGTTGTCTGTTATATTCAGTGTTTTCTAAATATTTATAATCCAGCATTAATTTGTTGGCTATTATCCGTTATAGTCAGTGTTTTATAAATATTTCTAATGCAGTCTAAGTTGTATTAATTAAGTATGCCATCAGTAGGGTATTTAAAGACATTTTGAGAGAAATGGGTAGGTCTCCTCTGTAATATCTTGAATTAGGGAGCTACATTCGTCTACCAACTTCTCGCAGTCACTGTAAGCAAACTGCATTTAGCGATACACATAATTATTCTGGACTCCGGTTAAAACGTCGTCAGAGGATTCCATATACAAAATTACAAAGAAAACATAATACAACTTATGACTGCAATAATTAACAAGAGAGGTAGGCATTCTTTAAAATAGTGATTCTCAATGGACTAGTTAAAAAATAATTGCTTACTTCTTGTCACGAAACAACAAATGCCTGAATAAAAGAGCAATTACCTGCATTGAAATCTGAAATATGTGAAAATAGCGTTGGTATATCATCTCCTTTCATTAAGATAATAAAATTCTGTCTGGCTGGATGCATAACAACAGCATCATTACGAACACTGCAGCCGGTTTTCTTAAGAACAGTCCGCCCGAGAGTGTAACACCAATACAACCGATGTCGATAATAAAAACGTAATAATTCATATCCATCATTAAAAAAACTTAGATCCCAGTATTCGCCTGGAGAGATCTCGTGAAACCGTGGAAAACCGAAACCAGGATGATGGCTAGACCGGGAATCGAACCCATTCGAATATTTACCAGTGCGCCACCTCGCTCGGTTATGCGTTATGCGTGGAAGGGGGGGGGGGGTTATATGAATCTCATGGTATGCTGTGACAAAAGAACGTGATTGAATAATCCCATAACTCGTAAAATACAACCATATAGAGGCACACGCGCTCATTTTTCTTACAGGTACAATTGACGTTATTTTGGACTATTTTACATAACTATTCAGCTATCCTCTTCCATCCTCGCAGACATTTTCAATACATTTTTAACATTCTGAAATTTTTGCGCAACTGGTACCCAGAGGTAAAACTACGGCATGCGTACCACAATTGCGGCATCTTTGGCGAGACTACTGTCCTTGAGCGGGTGAATAGTAATAGCCGGCACGGCGACGAGGTGAACTTCCCCTCCTCAACGTCTGGATGCGCTTTCTCCCGCCGCGCATGCGCCTGGGGTGTCGACCTTCCCCTCCTCCTCCGCCGTTTTGCCCCCCCCCTCTTTAGGGAGAGCAAACAACAAAGGGGAATGGTTTTCCACAAGCGCTGGACAACCATAACCTGCCAGGCAGCCGGCGTGTGAGCGTGGTTGTACGGGAGTGCTGAAGAAAGGTGCCATTGTCCGTCCGCAGCCTGCTTAGAGACGAGCCGTCGCGTCAACAGAAGATACCCAGAGAATGCTGGTGAGTCCTACAGCACAATATCATAGGCTCTCCACGGTTATTCGAGCACTTTTGAATCCAACCCTTGAAAAATGTCACCACACCTACGTGTATAAAACAGGCACACTGAGGCCGTGTTCCAATTCCTTTTTGAGTTTCGTTTTTTATTTGTATTTATCATTTTGTAAAACTTAAATAGGGACACTAAGGCATTTTAGTATGTCATACTTTAGTTTGTTGTTTGCAACTACTTTGCTATTGATAATAAATGTGTCATGATTTCAAAATGAAAACCACACGAAGTCTAAAAATAAATTGTACTGTAAGTATTTCCGGAGGTTTTTAGAGTGCCGTTTCAAAATTTAAATCGGCAAAATAAAATAATTATCACCTGAAATAGTTTCCAAACAAGAATTGGGTTATCAGGAATGCCTATTTCAAGAATAATTCAGCTACTTGCATTGTGAAATTATTATTGCGAGTACGACACACATTTTTTTATTACAGTAAGTAACCTCGCCTGTTTTTTTATTCAAATGTTTCAAATAAACATAAATAATATGGCGGTGAATTTGGTGTTTTGAAATTTGTCAGCTTGGAATTTGACAAAACGCAGATGACCAAAATACGTCCGATTTTGTAGACAAGATCGGGTCACGTGACCATTTTATCGACAAAAAGCCAACTGGAACACTGCTCGCTCTTTCACTGACAGTGATCAGGCTGATGGTAACGTTAATTTTACGTATGGTGGAAGAATACACAGGACTTTTAAAAATTGCTCAGTTTACCGTAACAGCCTATCCTAGGCGTTGTTAGTACAAAGGCACTGAAAATATTTGGGGTTAAGTGTTGTTACACTACAACCAGCATTTTCCCCTTTGGATCTGAAGGATCCGACCCGAGTTCGGTCTGTTAGGATCTTACTCCACTCATAAGAACATGAAAAGGAATTATAGTACATATTATGAAGAAGGGTAAGCTAAGAAGAAGATGCTTATAGAAAGAGTAAGTATTTAATTTCCATCTCCACCAGTAATAAAAGTGTTACATAGAATTTAAGACATGCAGCCAACGGAAGAATGGATGGTAAGAAAGGTTAATTAGGTTAGAGAGAGAGAGAGAGAGAGCATGATAAAGAAGGAACTCATCCTCTCTCACACTCTGACCTCGTCGCACCTGGTCTAGCAGCTGACCTCGCCCCTTGACAGTCGCCGACTGCCCGGACGAACTTCCTCGCACCCCTCCTCATGTGTATTGACGTAATGCATTGTGATTGGCTCCCGTTGTGCACTAGAGGCGGAGTCTGCTTGTAGTTTGTTATAATTATCCAGGAATGTCCTGATGTTTGCTGGACCCACATTTTCTGGTGTTCTTTGCACATTGCTATGACAGTTTAGACATTCCACTCCGGCTCGCTGTTATGGTTTCTTAGTTTACCAAACTTGCCTGTAGCCTTCTTCACAGGTATTGTTTTAACAGGTCCCTTTGCTTTGTAACAGTGTTCCTCTGGAACAAGGAGGCTATTGTTTGCATGTTGTCCCACAGTCCCCAGTCGGGGAAAAAAAACGATCAGAAAACTGTGTTTTTTTTATCATCACACTCAACCGTGCGTGTTTTTTCTTGTGTTAAATTCCCTTGCATTGGCAAGCATTCGACCAATGTATGGTGTAAATTGTCGGTAGCAGTAAACAAACCCAAAAGTTTACATATCTTTATGTGCCTTTTGAAGTACGTTTATCTTCTCGTGTAGTGATATTTACCGTGTGCGAGAAAAATAATCTTAAAATAAACAGCAACTTCAGCCTCGGAGATAAATTGCTGCTCTGGAAACATAGCAGTGACGTCAGTGTATTGACTGGTATACGCGTTGAGAGTACATACTGCCTGTTTACTACAAGTCGTATATTGTGTTGTGGCATAAAACGCAGACATGTTAAACATTTGTTTTCAGCTGTGTGTACAGCATGTATTATCAATGCGAGGATCGCCATAAAATGAAACCGTAGGCGTGTCTGTACTGCTTCGTTTGGCGAATATATAACACTGAATGCAGCTATAAATACATACGTAATAAGAGCATCTTACTCAAAACATACACCAGCAAAAACAAAAATAGTACTTAAAAAAAAAAACAATATGGCTTGGCTATCAAATGAAGATTTTTTTTTGGTTTCGTGCCACATTCAATTGACTTAGAGGTCATAAAATGCAGGGAAAGAGTAAAAGGTAACAAAGAGACTGCAAGATTACAAAACAAAAAGGAAATTGTAGTTAATATAAAGTATTTCTGTGAGTATTTTGTATCTGCCGCTCTGATCTCTCTCGCCCCCCCTTTTTTTTTGTATTCCAAGTGTGTCCTTTTAAAATAGGGTTTCCTTTTTAGATGTATTTGCGAGGTTGTTGAAAGGATATAATGCCATTTGGAAGGCGGAGACCTAAAAGTAGATTTTGCTTAAGATGCAAATTGAAATACGAAATTGTGGCTTCGGTCAATATATATTGTTTTAAAACCAGTGTAAATTAAGTTGCAGCAAATTCATTCTGAGAAGTAAAACGATGACGTGACGCTGGCGTGTTATTTGGGGCGTTAAAATTTTGGAAAACGTGCGTAAAATAATTTTAATTTACAAGGGTCGAGGGAAGTAAATTACGTCTAATCATAATATGCAAACACAAAACTTTCTGCTGCATCTGCAGACGAAAACACTTGAGATGTAATCTGCAGCTGCTCGCACAAAACAAAAGAAATAATTGTATATGCAGTAAATTTGACAAACACGAATACACCACGTTCGAAAAACAGTCAGAAAATAAAGTTGACGTTAATGCAATACAGTCAGTGTTGACGTTGAAATTTTTCTAGTTATGGGAAGGGATTTTTCCAGTAGGTTCATTTCGAAAGTGTTTAGCTGTATATCCTTACATAACTAGCAGCTAAAGGCCAGACTCGAGGACAAGTGACGGCCGACTGTTCCTGAATTGAAGCCAATCAATGCGCAAAGCATAGAACAATGTTTAAACATTTTTTCACACCTGAAGAGGCTGTGTCACCTGCTATGCAGAAATTATTCATTTCAATGTCATAACAGAAATGTCAGGGTCATTACTGAAAATGTTTCATTTTAGAAACGTAGTTCTGTGCAATTTTTTGTACCTGATTGTTAATAGATGTTACCAGGTTGTCATTAAAAGTTGAGGATTAATTACTAAATAAAATTTATAATTAAGTTAATAACTGCATAAATAAACGTTAGAAGTTCATATATTGTCTGTTATGATGGGAAAGGTAGTAAGCTAAGCTTTTATTGTCGCCTTTTTCAATAAATCCCCCTAAGTTTGAATCAAGAAAAAATAAATCAATATTTTAATATGGTGGGTGGCATGGGCTCTTAAGGTTATTAGTGCTTCGCTTATACCTTTCTGTAGTCGGTAACTTTCTGCATTGGTTAAGATATGTATTAGTTACACAGATATTTCTATTAGCTATCATGTCCAAACCTTGTTTATTGCCTCTGGTCGGCCGATGCGCGAATATCAGGATTGCAAGCGGCACGGTTGTATCTTTGTTAACAACAGCACGTGTGCTATTCCTAGCGGGGAATTTACGGCATTACAAAATCGCGCGAACTTCAGAACAAGACATGCGACATTTTTTCAAGCTGGTATCGTTTTCGGATAAGAATACGCCCCACTCGGAAATTTCTCGCAGTGGAAAGCATTATAACTTTATGAATCCTATAACCTTACACAGTTATATAAACAGCACTTGTTTGTAAGGAAGAGATTAATTAATTATTTTACTACTAGGGTCTAAGACAAGATGAGTATGCGATTACGTATTTGTGACCCTGAACTTTACCACAAGAATGAGGCGAAGAAGATACGTTTGTATTTTTACACGTGTTTACAATCGTCCCGCAGAACTGCGTTTCGAACAGGAAGAGTAATATCGGAAGGAATGTATATTTCTGTTAACTGCATGTGAATCTGATGAGAATAAACAACTCTAATATACTAAGCGATTTTATTTGTATTGAACTTCAGCGCAGTCAACTCAAAGGCTGAATGGGAGAGGAGTCTTCTGTCTTTCTTCAGTCACATTTTCTCAATGCCAACCTCTGTGTTGATGCATGTGTGACGTCACAGTACATGTTGTTCTTTCTTGTTTACATGCAGTTGCCTTCGCGAGTCACGTGTGTATTTGGATTTTTTATTATATTTTCTTGTTTCGGAGGATTTGCATGTTATTGCAGCATCGCCGAACATCAGCAAGTATTGCATTGTCCTACTGTGCAAAAAATACAACGAAATGTAGTCCTGGTACGATACCTGAACGTATTCTAAGTGAAAAAACAAAGCGTGAAGCGTGTCTCAACTTAGTGAAGAGCCGTGAAACTATACGCAATTTGCGACAAAAATGCATATGAATGTAAAGATATTTTCAGCATTAGTTAAGTAAATGTTTTGTTTTCTTGCCGTAATTGCACTGGCCCAATTCGTAGCACGGTAATATTTATTTTAAAGGCAATGCCTGTACGGTCAACGAGAAATTGCTGTTAACGTTTCATAAAGACTTATGTCGTTTACACTATAACTCGGTCATTTGTTTTGCACTTTATTATTAAAATACGAGAACGTCCTTTGTCAGGTATAAATACTAATAATGTTATCTTTGAACATTACTTCGTAATTTTGAGGCTTTGTGCTCCTGTTTATGCCTGTTACGAAGGCCTACGTTTACAAGATTTCTTGAATAAAGAAACCCATATCATACTAATTTAATCTATAGTGGTTTAATCTTATCCTTATTTTTAGGACTAATTTCAAAATACTGGGATACCAAAATAACAACTATGAGTAATATCAGTACGTGAGTTCGCCAAAAGTGTCTAAAAAAAAAAAAAATTACGTTTTCTGAGAATCTGGAGGTATGTGTTAGCAGAAAAATTTTAATTAAGTATAACGGCATGAGTATAAAAGAAAAGCGGTTATGCGTGAGAGGAAAATTCTTGAATAAAATATTTACCTACAAATTTAAATTCGTTGCCTGATGCTGTACTAAAATGGTGTTTTGAAACGCCGACATTTCAAACATCAACGAAGGCGGTGACAATTGAAGCAAAGTCAGGTTAAAACTGTAAGTAAATTTTGCAAGACCATAGGGTTCCGAATACAATTTAATCTCTAATTTAAAGTTTCTCTGTAATCGATAGCAACCAGCCGACAATACGTTCGCATGCTGACATGGCGAAACCAAAACATGTACAACTACGTCACACACGCTAGTCAATAATTTGAAAAATGAAGAGCGCACGACTTTGCATGGCAGTGTTACATACCGTAATTATTTCAATAACAAATAAAAGTGTAATTGATTTTCCAGGAAAAATCCGTATTGTGTTCCTGTAATTGAGGTGTCCGTAACTAACGATATGCGTGGCACAGAAGCCATTCCTGGGTTTTACGGACCTTGTGATTGGGGTGATTGCCTTGTAGAGGTAAAAAAAATCCTCTAGATTACAATATTTCGTTGGCTTGCAAAATGTTTACATCACCTTTTGCATGTAATACGTCACAAATATAACTGTAGGGCTCGTACGCACTTAATCCATTACATTTCCTCCTCCATTCTTCACTGCGGGTACAATACTTTTCGTATACTTTGCTTTGTTTGGCTTGCGCCACATTGCGATCAGTGGCGCAACAACCAAAAATTTCGGGGGAGGGGGATATTTTGCACTTTACACGGATCCTCAGAACAAAATTTTTGAAATACTGTCAACAATAAATCGTGGAGGACCCTCACGCATTTCTATTGGAATCGGTCTTTGCTGAGTAAAGGCCATATTACAAGATACTAGATTCCGTAAAAGATAGTGCAAGGTCTGCCATGGCGGCTGTTCTGTGTGTACCAGGTTTGGTAACATAACACGTCTCCTGGCTTTCGTACCTGGCCAATCACATTGCAGTTTCAGAACGTAGGACGCTTCTCGTGGCTACTAATTGAAACGAGTTGATGAAGAAATAAAAAAAAGGACGTCACCGTAAAGTTGAAACTCTTTCAAATGCATTTGAAATTTGACAGACGAATAATACTGACGATGACAACTTTTGATTACTGTTAAGAACCGGCCAAAATATTTAAAACATTGCCTGCACAATGAAAATTTAGTACGAGTGGGTGTACAGGTGTACACATTTACTGATTCAGAGGTAAGACGACGCGTATGAACTGGTATCACAGCGTTAGAGTCGCGATGCTCGGATGTAGTCATTACATAAACTTTTGGGCTTGAGTTCGCAACTCCACCGGACACATTTTTTTCTCGTAAAATACGGATAATAATTTGGTACGTTAACAAAAAACTACACTTTTCGAACTGTTTGTGTTAGGGTGTTCATGGTAATTTTAACACTTTTGAAAAGAATATTCCGCTCATTGCGAGTGTGATATTTAAATGTGTTTCGTGTTTCATACACGTCCGCTTAAACCCAACTAACCACGCTTCACGGCTCCTACACGAGTTTAAAATTAGTCGTGCGCTGAACGTGCACGCTATTTTCAGTTGGGCGAGACAGTCTGGAGAACATTCTAGAAACTTATTTATTGCGTTGCGTTCCGTAAATGCTGTTGGTAGGCAGACACAAACTGAACAATTTACCATATTTATCTTGAAATTAAAAATCAAGTGAAACCCGGTTAAGAAGCTCCCACATAAGAAGATTTCCTGCTTAATAAGTTCAATAATTTTGCACCGTTTCTATATGCATATGTGTAATTTTACCCTTTTAACAAGTATTCCTGGTTAATAAGCATTATTTTATCAGTCCCTTAAAAAAGTCTTAACAGAGTTTTACGGTAGTTATATTTTTAAAAAGCTGATCTGTATGTTCAATGTACCATTTGGCGGCGTAGGCGAACGTGTAAGTTATGATACAATTTTTATTAGCAGTGATTTAATAGATGGGGTGAATTACTATGCAGTCATTTTTCACGTCATGTAACTGGAGTTTTAAGTGTGGTGGAAAAAAAATATCCGAAAGGAATATGACTGAGCAAATTATGTTGCCAATATATGCGATAATATTCCTCAGGATTACTTGACAATTTGCTTCTCGTAAATAGGCTGTTCACGGTAAATTTAGCATTTTTTAAAATCAACCTTTGAAAAAAAAAAAACGCTGCCCCTACCTGCATATATTTGAACGGGCGCACTGTCTGGTATGCGCCCAGCAAAGTCTGAAAACGACGGAGGAAAAGTAGTTTCACGTCTTAACGTTGAATAAAAAGTGTTACGCAAGCATTTTGTGAACACCGAAATTATTAATTTTGCTTTGTTTTATTAGTGCATATTAGAGTAAAAAATGAACTAATTTGTATAATATTAACTTTTATAGTAATTTCAGTGTTTCACTTGACCGACGCATGAATAAAGTGACGAGGCCCGCGGCAATGTTAAGTTCACTTACGACGGAAGAATACACAGTGAATGTGCGTGCAGGTATATATCTTAAGAAGGTATTTCAAAAGTGCTCAGTTTGCCGTGCCATCACGACCTATAAGTATGGCCGGAAATCTCCATGCGTCACGTGCAATCATTGTAGACGGCGGCTTGCCTCTTTAATCGTCGGGACAATCAAGCCTCTGGGGCCGGACAGGTCGGCACGACAAAGACTAGCGGCTCGTGGCTGGAGTCGCAATGGCACAAAGCCCTACGCCACAGCCACGACACGACGGAAAATTTATAATAATATTCTCCATTCACGGCTACTTCCCAACTTTCCTGGAAGTCCTGCTAAAATTCTACTTCCAGAATATTCATCCGCCTCATGCAAACAAAGCTTAACCGAGTTTAGAAAATCACACTAAAAGGAAAACGCACCGTATTCGTGCGCACTCGGTGGAATATTATTTTGCTTAAGAACTATTTCTTACTGTGTGTTACCAACACTCATACATATTCCATGTTTTTAATCATATTCATTAAAAACAAAATATAATATATAGAGTAAATGCAAGTAGAAGTTCAATTCTACCAAAACTAAGACATTTTAATGTTAAAAGAAGCATAAAACACTTGTGATAAATTACATATTTAGAAGCCAACCAAACACATCATGCATGGGGCAATTTTTCAAAAGTTTCACTCAAAACGTGTGAAGAAACCGCAAATAGACTATAACTTTGATTATACGTTTTTGAAAGTCTAACGCCACCCCGTGCATAAATGCAGTGAAATAGGAGTTCAATTTAATTGACAAAATGTAGCTTTAAAACTTGTAAAGTCGGACTCTCAAATCGTGGGTGTAATACTCGTATGATATACCTAAAGGTATTGAAACAGGGAACCACTTATTATGACAGTCTGAACCTGGCTAAACTTAACCAGTGGTTAAACTAAGTTCTAAAACTGACCTCGAGTAGAAACAATTAAATTGAATCAAAAACATGTTGTATTAACTTGAGAGAAAGTAACTGAGGACAAATAGCTCGATCACACTAAAACTATTGATTTAACATCGCGATTAGTTTATGTGATTTAATCATGCTATTAAAAGCAAACACCGGAACATAAACTCCAAGATAAAATCTTGCACGGCCATCCAGTAAAAATTCTTAGGTAATTTTGAAAGAGAACACATGGAATATAAATAGGAACAATCCTGCCCTCTCTATGAGCCTACTTGCTTACAAAACAAATTGTAACGCAGAGGCAGTACTCCAGAAATATACATACATTTTAATTAAGATAGACTCGTCGACTTGTTTAAACAGTCAAATAAGCATACTCCAACACAACATTTTGCACTATTACAAAATGTGTGTACGCATCTTTCATATGCAACTTAAATCCAACTTTTCTCATAGATTTGGCATTGCGTACTACTTTTTTAATGCGTTCTGCTTGTTGTCGTGCAGCCCGGGTGCAGTGCTTCACCGCAAGCCACTCTAGTTTCACCTTGACAGGCGAGCCAACTGCAACACACTGCGCTGCAGAGGCACTCCTGTTAACGTCACGCATCATTGAAACACGATGGCAGGGCGATCCGAGGTGGGGAATGTCTTGGGGCACCAGTGCACGCGAGGGACGCCCAGCAGTCGCGCGAGCTAAGGTACACTAAAGTGCCAAAAAAAAACTGGTATAGGCGTGCGTATGCAAATAACAGAGGTATGGAACCAATCAGAGTAACGCGATGCGGTAGGCAGTGCCTATATAAGACAACAAGCGCCTGGAAAAGTTTCTAGATCGGTTACTGCTGCTACAATGGTAGGTCATCAAGATTTAAGTGAGTTTGAACGTGGTGTTATAGTCGATGCACGAGAGATGGGACATAGCATCTCCGAGGTAGCGATAAAATTTGGATTTTCGCGTACGACCATTTCACGAGTGTACCGTGAATATCGGGAATCCGGTAAAACATCACATCTGTGACATCGCTGCGGCCGGAAAAAGATCGTGAACGAACGGGACAAACGACGACTGACGAGAATCATTAAACATGACAAACGTGCAACCCTTTCTCAAATTGGCACATATTTCAATGCCTCCTGCATACCTTCAGTCATTAGTCGAGTCCATGACCCGTCCTCTTGTGGCACTTCTGCGTGCTCGCGGGGGCCCAACGCGATATTAGGCAGGTGTACCAGTTTTTTTTGGCTCTTCAGTGTATAACAGCACGAGCACACGCGTGCGGGACTCGCAAATTAAGAAGCGAACAAGATGCAAAGTGGGGGGAAGCGTCATAGTTAGCAGAGACAATCGACAGCTGCACTGTTACAGTGTAGACGTTTTGTGCGGCACCTTTCGAAGTGTGAGCCCGTGTGTTGCCTCTGGGGACTGTGGACGCTTATTCGCGATGTTATGCCCATGTCCATTACTGTGTTAACAAGTAGTAAAAACCGGCTTTTTTTTTCTATTGTGTAATGTGCCTGCAAAGTTTTTTCATGTGCATTTCGCGGACATTCTGTTGTAACCACGTACACAACATAAACACAAAAAAAAAATATCGAGGTGTCTGCATTGTCTTAAGACAGTTTATTGTATATTATTTTAGTAAGATTATATTTCTNATTACTGTGTTAACAAGTAGTAAAAACCGGCTTTTTTTTTCTATTGTGTAATGTGCCTGCAAAGTTTTTTCATGTGTATTTCGCGGACATTCTGTTGTAACCACGTACACAACATAAACACAAAAAAAAAAATATCGAGGTGTCTGCATTGTCTTAAGACAGTTTATTGTATATTATTTTAGTAAGATTATATTTCTTTACGTACATTTTTAAGCATATCTCACAATGTAACAAAAACTTTTTAGTTTGGAATTTAAAGAAAAAGAAATATTAAACACGATACACGTATATATTACTATATCGAGATAGAATATATGTATAACCCCGCAAAATACGTAAGGTTTCGCACCTTCTACTGTGTGCCACTTGTCACTACAAAGTCAGGGGAAACTAATTTTATTTTATAACATAGGTATGCACTTTATCCATAAATTATCCCTTCCAAAGTAAACCTAGTTCAGTAGGAAATTTCGAACAAAGGTCTGTCTTTGTATTTGAATTATATTACCATCGGAATCGTGTAGATGGTTAAATAAGGCATGTGTCGCGATCAGACGTGGTTTGTGTAGAGCAAGGGTGGCCAACCGGTCGATCGCGATCGACCGGTCGATCGCGGCAATTAGTCCAGTCGATCGTGGCAAAGCAAAAAAATATAGATACGTAGAACAGACTGCGCAAAGTAATCACCAACTGCTGCGCGCATCATCTCTTGTATCATTTTTCAATCGCCGTTCCATCACGTTATTTGCCCTCTCTTCCACGCAGTAGCTCTCTTTTGTTTTCGGCACGCGATGGACAATAGGCGGGAAGCGTGTGGGTCGCGGGGGCGGGACGGGTGTCAATCAATTCAGTTGACCACAGGGACTAGCAGAGTTACGACATCAACGAATACCGATGTAAATCACGATTAGACTCTGCATCGCGCCTCATACGCTATGGATAAGTGGTTGAAGAGAAACGCTGAAGGAACATCAAATGAAGAAATAAATACTTCTGAAGGTTCATCAAATAAAGTAAGATAATATTTTCGATAGTGTTACTATTGCAAACGAACCCCTCAATAATATACCTAGTTAAATATACTATTCGCTNAAGATAATATTTTCGATAGTGTTACTATTGCAAACGAACCCCTCAATAATATACCTAGTTAAATATACTATTCGCTCATTTTTGCAGTGTATTATAAAACAATAATTTTTTTACTCGGTGGATCAAGCGAAATTACCCACCTAGTAACTGGGTACCTACCAAAAGCGTAAACAAATAAAAACTTAAAAATAATGTTCACTCGCTAACTTTGTGCCATCATTACGAAAATAAATTTAATTCACATTTAGTTGTAGGATATTTCTACTTTTTTAATTATACAAATTATGTTCTTAATATTTTAATTTTATTTTTGTAGATCGTTGAAAAATGTGCTCCAAAGAAATCAAAAACTTATCACTTTCACCAAGAATGGGAACTGGACTACTTCTTTACTATGGTGAAAGAAAACTGTTGCTGCTTAATATGCAATACATCCGTGGCAATACCGAAAAAAGGAAATTTAGAGCGACATTTTAACACAATGCATAGTAAATATCAGACAGATTTTCCACCTAACAGCGAAATAAGAAAGAGTAAATTGCAAGCATTTAAATCGCAATTAACAGTCCAAGAAAACATGTTTTCTGGGCCTATTGAGCAAAGTAAGGCTGCAACTGAAGCTTCTTTCCAAGTAAGCTACAGAATTGCGCAAAAGTGCAAACCTTTTTCCGATGGAGAATACATCAAGGAAATTTTCGAAGCAGTGTCAGATTCGCTGTTCGTGAATTTCAAAAATAAAANGATGGAGAATACATCAAGGAAATTTTCGAAGCAGTGTCAGATTCGCTGTTCGTGAATTTCAAAAATAAAAGTCAAATTAAAAAAGCTATTAATGGTTCACAGCTGTCTCGAAATACTGTGATGCACCGTGTGGAAACGATGAGTGAAAACATAAACGAACAACTACAAAGAGATATCGTCCGCTGCGTTGCTTTTCCGCTACAACTTGACGAGTCAACAGATATCACTGATACTGCACAATTACTTATTTTTATTCGGATGGTCTTTGAATATTTCTCGACGAAAGAAGAACTGCTAAGTATGATTTCCTTAAAAGGAAAAACTCGTGGCCTTGATATATTCACGTAATTCAAAGCATATATTAGCAAGATTAAGCTACCTTTGTATAAACTCGTATCAATGACAACTGATGGGGCTCCTGCAATGACAGGTATTCATAATGGTTTTATTGCTCTTTGTCACAAAGACGAAGACTTTCCAGACTTCATTAGCTACCACTGCATAATTCATCAACAAGTATTGGCTAGTAAGAGACTAAACACAAAACATGTAATGGATATTTCTTTCAAGATTGTAAATTCCATAAAAGGAAAATCTCTCCAAAGGCGGCTCTTTAAACAGCAATTAGATGAGAAGGAACCAGATTTGGCATTGCACACTGACGTAAGGTGGTTGAGTCGAAACAAGTTTTTGTAAAGATTTCAAGATCTATTGGACGAAATAATAATATTTCTTGAAGAGAGGGGTGATGATTATCAGCAACTGCGTGATTTAGACTGGCAATGTGATTTAGCATTTTTAGCAGATTTTACCGGAAAACTGAGCACATTAAATCTGGAACTACAAGGCAAGAATAAAACAGTAACAGAAATGATGAGTTCTATTGCAGTATTCCAAAGTCAAACAGCGTCTATGATAGTTGACATCGAAAAGAAAAAAATTTCAACAATTTGTAAACATCAAGGATCATATGGAAAAACATCCTACCTACAATTTCATTCCTGACAAGTACATGGCAGAAATTAAGGCAGTGGTATCAGACTTCGAAATTCGCTTTATTGATTTAAAAAAAATTGAGAAGTTGGTAGAATTCATCAGTTATCCGTTTCATAATTCCATTTATCATAGTGATATCTATGAAATGGCAAAAAAAAAAAATTGCAGATACATTTCATATGGACCACATGATATTTCAAACGAAATTATTACTCTGCGCTACGACATATTTCTAAAAGCAATGCCATCCTCAGGTCTAGATTTCTGGACATTGGTTTCCAACGAGAAATATCCAAATTTGAAGAAATGTGTTGAATAACTGCATTCGTGTTTTGGTTCAACATATTTATGTGAATCAGCATTTTCCTACTTAAAACAAACAAAAAATAAGCACCGTTCTCGCTTGACAGACGCTCATATATTGGATTCTTTAAGGTTAGCAATTTCCAACTACAAACCTGATTTTGCTAATATAGCGGAAGATGCTCAGACGGAATGCTCACACTAATATAAATAAGTAGTTACTAAGAATAGTTTTCAGTTTTATGTTTTCCCTCTTAATAAAATAAAAAATACTACATTATTTTATACTGAACTATACTGTTTCACTTAAAATTTCAAGAAGTATGTAATTGGTAGATCGCACATGGTTTCGTCAGTAAACGGTACATCTTGGGTCTTATCAAGTTGGCCACCCCTGGTATAGAGTATCTAGGGCCACCTGTTACACGGATGCTAGACTTCAATATACCATGTGCACACTTGCAGTCCCCATTTGACTATTGGCCGCTTGTCTTTGTGGGAATACAGTCGTTTACATAAGTGAGCCAATCAGAATTAAGTTTCTCCGATACTGACCGTCCGTGATTCGCGGGCAAACAGCTAAGACGCGTAACAATTCAAATGATCCAATCACGAAAGTGGTTCTTAACTAAAGTACGTTGGAACACAACTTGTCCTGAAATCTTTTCGCAAAAAACAGGTGCCCTATGTATAACATATCAAAAACAATCGAGCGTTTCTAATATTGAGATTGGCTTAATAATTGGCTTTTGGTTAAGGGTTTCGGTATTTCTTAAGTGCGCACTGATACTTTACAGTTTGCTAATGCATTTGGATGCTGTTAAGCCAAACGCCTGACAAAGTACTGACTGCAGCACAGAATATCTGCAAAAAGTAGCAGTGTTATGATATCGTTACGCCTTTTGCTTTAACACACACGTACTATATACATATATACANATCTGCAAAAAGTAGCAGTGTTATGATATCGTTACGCCTTTTGCTTTAACACACACGTACTATATACATATATACACACATACACACATACACACATACATAAGTATATGGAAAGTCCTCGTTGACTCATGAAGGCCTGGCCCAAAACGCTGGACTTAGAAATATAATTTTTTTTTACTGAAGAACGCTTTTTTTTTGGGAGCAGACATCCACTAGAATGGGTTTTTAGAAATTCGACCATTGAGAGAATGAGAAGGGGTACATGTGTCAGGTCCTATTAATATATATTAAAATTGCCTATACATGCAAACATATTGTTACGCCCTGCAGCTCGCACCGGCC
>NQII01002656.1:203012-257158 GCA_002778355.1 Clitarchus hookeri | reverse complement strand
GCGGCATTTAGAGAAATTTCTGGGCGATGGCCTACGACCCTATAAATACAAGCCACAGCTGGACTGTCAGCAGTCTTTCTTTGGACACCAAGTGGCTTAGTGCGGTATCCAGGCTAAGACGAGTGCGGCGAGGGACATCGGTGAAGAGGACGGACGACGACGGGAGATTACGAGGCGACGGCGGACGAAGTGTTCGTGGTGGGAATGGACTAGAGGACGTGACGACGAATGAAGACTACTGTGCGTGAGGACGCTCGAAGAACTCTATATCACTGCGGACTGGTGGGACCTGCTGGATTAAACTGAGGTGGGACTGAATAACACGTGATACGGATTTTATCATAAATATTGGAACCGTTAAATATGGACATATACATTGTAAAATAATTTAATAGGTTTTGATACGCTGTCTATTTGGACAGATTTTTATAATTATATGATTGCATTAATTTCTTTGAGATAATTGTAAATTGTATTGACTGAATTCATTAATTGTAAACAGCAAGTGGTATCAATTTACTTTTGAGATACTGGGTCGAGAGAACTTTGCTTGTAGTTATTGTAAATAAAATGAGAAAATTGTAATTAACTCTTTCATTTAATTAAGACCTCAATCCTTTAAGGAACCTGGCTTAGCGTACTGAGTTTGAGAGAAAATTGTAATAATATTATTAATATTACAGTGGCTAATCATAGCACCTGAAGGGGTAACTACTATTGTGGTCCACAAAGAGGTGCTTCGATCAGGATCAGAAAATGTGTGTAGATTTCATGTAGTATACACTGGCAAAGCTGTGGACTTAAATATAGTATACTGTATAATGTATAAAAGAATAAATCTGTAATAATGTTGCACGTGCGATTACTCAGACAATATGTAGGCGATCCAAGTTATTCCCGTCTGCAGAATACATATAGTCGAGGAATGAGGAAATGTCTGAGTGACCTTGAACACCGATACTTAGGACTCCCGCCTACTCTCTGTCTCATGTAACTTGTCAAGATTTTGACAGTTCGACGAAAGTAGAGACACATGTTTACTTTTCGTTTATGTATCTTTTCGCCATCAGCTGGTGCGTCAAGTAAAGGCCGTATATTTTATCAACACGCTGTCAGCTAATCAACTTGTCATTGTACTGTATTGCTAAACAAATTTTAAGGTACGAGGGTTATTCGGAAAGTAAGGTCCGAATCGCCGTAGCTAATCGAATGTCGCGCGAACATTGTAACGCTCATGCGCACCGACTCCCGGCATGCCTTGCTCGTCAAACGACGCCATTTTCATTGGTATTGTTGCTGTGTGCTGTTTACAGTGTCAGTTCAAAATGTTTAAAACAGTTGATAAGCCCGACGACTGTGAAATACGGTCAGTGATTCTGTTTTTGACAGCAAGGAACGTTTCAACAGCGGAAGTTCATCGACAGATAAGTCAAGTGTATGGCCCCAATGCGNTTCATTGGTATTGTTGCTGTGTGCTGTTTACAGTGTCAGTTCAAAATGTCCCGCCGACTGTGAAATACGGCCAGTGATTCTGTTTTTGACAGCAAGGAACGTTTCAGCAGCGGAAGTTCATCGACAGATAAGTCAAGTGTATGACCCCAATGCGATGAGTTACAGTAAAGTGCGTAAGTGGGGGGTGAGAGCTTTCAAGGACGGGCGGGAAAATGCCCATGATGAACCGCGATCAGGCATGCCATCAGTGATCACAGAAGATTTGGTCAAAGCCGTGGACGAAAAGATTCGTGAAGACCGGCGATTCACAATTTCAACTTCAAGCATTGGATTTCCGATTGTGGGTAGAACAATTTTGCACAAAATTGTCTCTGAAAATTTGCAATTTCACAAATTGTGCGCACGTTGGGTTCCCAGGCTGCTTACTGAGGAACACCAAATGAAAAGAATGGCTTGTGGTGGTGAAAAAGAAGCAACAAAGTCTACATAAATGAAATCGTGACTAACCCAACGGTGTCAACCTCATCATCTGGAAGTGAATAAGAAGCAACCAGTCCTACAAACATCAGCAGCCCTAACAGTCCATCAACAGCTAAAGATACACCCCAGTCTAGAGACACAAATGCAGACTGCAGTCCAACGAATTTACATGCTGTCCTGACAGAACTATCGCCATTCCCTGATGCCAGCAAGAAAAGGCAAGTTTCCAAGAAGAGGAAAACACACAGAAGTGAAATATTAACGTCCACCCCATACAAAAAAATGGCAGAAGAGAATATACAAAACAAGAAAAGAAAGACCGTGTCTGTTACTAATCCCAAGTACGAGAAGAAATTGATGGGCTTAGGATTAAGTGAGTCAACTACCACAGAAAAACCTTCAAGGGTGGCAGTATTAGAAGCTGAAGACGACACAGAATGCATATTTTGTGGGGAGAACTTCCCCGACAACTGGATCCAGTGCTGTTCGGGCCAAGATTGGGTGCAAGAGGGCTGTGCTAATACAGATCCAAGTGATATTTTCTATAACTGTGATGTGTGTGTAGGCAAAGGATGCTTCAAAGCAATGCATTAAAGACTGCCCGGGGCTGCCTCGCAAAATATAAATAATGATATTTCTCACTGTTTTGTTATCTGGTAAAAATAAATATATGTATCTCATACTTACTTTTTAAAATCATGTGTTCAGCATTAAAAAATATTATATTTTATACTGCGTATGTGTTTTTGTAAACATTTGCTTTTTAATGTCGAAATTATGATTTTCCTTTAAGTGTCCGAGACTCCCCACATTTCTCCTACGTCAAGTTTCCACTCACTGACTGTCAAAATCTCTCCAACTTATATAAGACAGACAATACCTGGAGCTTTTGTCGTCGTTTGAGGCCGAGAAGCTCGGGAGCGATAAGGGCGACATTGCCACGTGCATCAAGTGCGCAATCGCCGCTAAGCGCCTGGCTCTGAACTGGCGTGCAGTGTTCTAGTCGCACTGCGTGCACCTATGGGACTTTCAGCGGTGACCCTATTATTTTATTGGCGGAAAGTTATTAGAAAGGTACAGTGCAGGGCCCTTGAGTTGTTTTGAATGTATCTGATGCGTATATTTTAAGATACAGCGCTTTGAATAAGCCGGTCTGTAACCGTTTTGGAGTACTCTGAAATGGCGATTGTGACGTGCGTGGCATTTTGTAAATACTCAATAGCACTAGTCTAAAGTGTGTGTTCCTTTAGTAGATCAGCACATTGGACGCACGTTGAATAGTTTCGTGGGAAAACGTGTATTTCAAACACTGTAACGCATTTCAAACACTGTAACGCATTTCAAGCACCGGGTAGGCGGGATCCTTAACGTAACACGTTGCAGTTCCACTGTCGCGCGTGCATCACGTTCGTCGGCTCGGGCTTTTTTCCTGGCCAGACATCACATGAGCATTCGGCAAAACTGCTGGCTTTGTGCCAGGGTATTCCGTGATCTAGTTTCGAGGAAGAAAAACAACCTGCCGGCTTAGCGGTTCGCTAGCTGGCCTTGTTCTGTATCACATGTGTAAGAAGCATTTAGCACGGTAACATCATATCGCCGATTCTTTTCTTCGACAACGAAACCGCTCTTGCTGGACCAAGGCCGTGTTTGCCCACACTGTAAAAACATAATCGATTTTTTAAACATATTTTTGCAGTAAAATAATCTTCTAAAGCATGTCGTGGGACCGCGGTAGTGTAGTGGTCAGATTACCCGCCTCCCACCAAGGCGAATCGGGCTTGATTCTCGATGGGACAACCCGAGTTTTTGCATGCGGGAAACGTAGCGGACGTTGCCTTTGGCCGGCGGTTTTTCTCGGGGCACTCCCATTTTCTTGCCTCCACTACATCTTCGACTCATTTCGCCCTCATCGCGGCTTAAGACCAAAACCTCTCAAGCCCAAGCATTTCAGTGAAGGGGAAAAACAGTTTGCCTTTAACTAACTATTGTTACGGGATTGATACCACTTTTGGAAGTGCGCCATAAGTGGACCTCCAGTTTGCTTTTGGCCAATTAACCACGTATTAAGTCCAACATTATTAATATAAAAGCAAAACAATAACAAACAAATATCTGTTCATCAGAATTTGAAAATAAAAAGAATGTTAAAAACGTTTCCATACAATTAAAATAAACTAAAACATGTCATTATTGGCGTTTGAGAAAAAGTGACCCATGAGTGGACCCCCTATTTTTGTTCTAAAATGAATCCCTTATTTCCCCAATGTTTCTTAAATTTTTTTAAAAAGTAGTTGTACAAAAAGTACATACGTAATTGTCTTATTCCACCCTTGAACACTCCACATGGGCCCAATCACTACGCATTATGCACTTCACCCACTGTTCTCCGCTGGTATCACTTGACTAAAACTAGCTGCAAAACATGCATTCAGCATCTTCCTCAGTAGAGTCCTCGCCCAGACCAAGAAAATCCACCGGTGAAATAAGAAAAACGAAAACACAGCATGCAGGCAAGTATAAATACAAGAAAGGAAAGGGAACATTTAGAAGCTGTGGCCAATAATGTAAAGATCTTTTTTAAAATGTCTGACATAATTTTTTTCCGGTCAGCAGTGCTTGCTTATAGAGTCTATGGAATACAGACCACAGGGGTGCACTCAAGGAACACGAGAGGGGTCCACTCTAGGCACTCGCCATGTTTTCGTTTTGCCAAACCACACTCAACTAAAACCACAAACCATTATTACTAGTTTGTATCTATCGCTATTTTACACAAGGCATTCAGTAACTTACACACAGAGACGATGGTAACGCTTCAAAAACCCCTCGAGAAAACTTTGAAACATCGAAAATCACCAAACCAACGCTTTAACTTACGGGCCGTGCGGCAGACAGGCGAGGTTTCTTCCCTACCC
Organism: Clitarchus hookeri; assembly: GCA_002778355.1. NCBI lineage: Eukaryota > Metazoa > Arthropoda > Insecta > Phasmatodea > Phasmatidae > Clitarchus > Clitarchus hookeri. Next base: position 252,311 of record NQII01002656.1, on the reverse strand, counting down.
CCACTGCGTCCGTCCGCAGTAGTTCACAGGCTCGCCGTTAGATGTCAGAAGCATATAGCACCTTTTAGAGAAGGGGTCCACTCTAGTGACAGGAGTCCGCGTTTGGCGCACTTACTTCCACTTTTCAGTAGACAGGATTAAAGTTCTATAAAGTTTAATTTTTAGGTATTTGAACATTATTTAAAAATGTTGAAAAAATATTGAAATTACAGAAATAGTTATAAAATAATGATTCACTCCCACCTGGCGTTCTGGCATGGTGCCATGGCAGCCATCTTGAATGACGTCACCCCGACCTTCTTCCCTCTTTCTCTCAAAGTTTCCCTTTTTCCACTCAAAAACGCAAAAAAATCGTCAGAATTTACCTAAAAACTTCCGAATTTCCCTCAAAACCAGCAGAATTTCCCGCAAAGAAATGTGCTTTACTCAATGCGGCTGACATTTGCACAATCCGGCGGAAATAGAGCAAATGCCAGCCGAATTGTGCAATCATTTATAAGCACTTCAGTCTCTGTCGTTCCATGCTAGAACCATCCACCTTATCTGAAGAATGTTCGAGTTCATTGCCCCGTCATGCAAATTCATGCACTACCTTGTTACTGTACTGTATTATGCTAATTAATTTTTAATGTACGACATGGTTTCATATGTTGCACGCGGTTCCCCCGAGCCCTCGTATTAAGTTGATGCTACAATGCGGTGGTTTAAAACAAGTCAGAATAGGCTGGCCGGCTCATTTGCTATTTAGACTATGTACAGTGAACAGTGGCTACGGAGAACGTGCTCTTCTTGGACGATGGGAAATATTCAAGAAAGCTATTTGTGTCGCTACTGCAAGAAGACCTTTCCTAACATAAACAACTGCAGATAGCACGAAGCTGGTTGTCATCTCAGAATGAAAAGTGTTCTATGTTCACATGTGTAAAGTGTAAATCACTGCTTGGACGTCGTAACAGCTTGAAAAGACATCTTGCAACATGCAAGGGTCTCCCTGCACTGCCTGCCAAGCGATATCTGCGGATATTACTAGGTAAGTGTGAGGGTTCATCTACAAATGTTGAGAGCAGTTCTTTGCTCCCGCCAAGATATCCATGCAACTATTGTTACAAGACGTTTACATATGCGTACAATGCAAGGAGACATGAAAAAAGTACTTGTGTGAGGAGCACTATTCATATGCCATATCGATGTGATAAGTGTCGAAGCATGTATGCACGCGTTGACGTTGACGAAATAGACATTTGAAACTTTGTAAGTCGCAAAATTGCTCTCAAGCTGCCACTAATAGTATATCGGATATTACCCCTGGCATATCATCATCGTCATCATCGCCTTATTGTACAAGACAGAATTACTCGGTGCTCTGCGAGCCAAGGCCTAATGTTAATTAATGGCTTTTCCCTGAAGTAATCTGCATTCAGGGGGCTTCTAAAAGATTATGTTGCACCGAATATGACAATTACATCGAAATATGTTTGCTCTTTCCTGTCAAGTATGAAAACATATATAATAAACCAACTTATAGATGGGATAGAAAAACATGGTGCTGTCAAATATGACATGTGACTGTACTGTAGCTATACGAAACCAGAGCCCCACAGTGGTGAATATTGTACTAGAGCCTTGAAGACCTCGAATGTAGCTGTGTATCATGCATTTGCATTAGAAAGCTCTGTTGTTGATAGTATACACAAGATATGTCAGGAGGAAGAAGAAATTGTTACCGAGGGTTCGGGTTGGNAGAAAGCTCTGTTGTTGATAGTATACACAAGATATGTCAGGAGGAAGAAGAAATTGTTACCGAGGGTTCGGGTTGGACCCTGGCTTCAATAAATCACGTAGAGTTGATAACAAGTGGATGCTATTCGCGTCATTAAAATAAAGGGTCACCGTTTTGAGTCACGTTCAGACTAGTCGCCGAACTGAAAGACTGCACGCCAAATGAGCGCCTTGCGCATACGGGTGATGATGTAAGTGTCGAGTGAGCAAGAGTAGGCCTTACAGCTCATGCGTTTTGAGGTCTCGAACGCGTAAAAAAGCTGCCAAACGAAACCTTAAGGCTCGGATTCACCTTTTATGCAGAAATTAGTCGTTTTCGTGTCATAATTTCGGTTTCAGAAGTGTTATTGGAAGTGTTTGATTATAGAAAATTTACTATTTACTAGTTACTGTAATATATCTGTATCTAATTTTTCACTGTGTTATTTCCTGCTTGAAAAATGACCGGTACTTATTGATAAAATGTAAATATCTTCCTGGCATTTTACAACTAGCATATACCACACAATGTAAATTGAACACAAAAATATTAAACAACTCGTAAAATGTAAATTTTCTATGATCATACATTGTTAGTAATTACTCTAAAAAAAAAATTATTACACGAAAATGAAGAATTTCTATGAGGCGAAGCCAAGCCTTAACAAAGCAATAAGCACAAAGATTTAGGGCAATTGTCTACAGAGAGTGCTTCTTATGATTAGGTTTCTTTTTTTAGGGAAAACTGGACCCGCGTACCAGTTTGGTCTCTTTCGTAGTTCTGTTTCGAGTAGATAAAACTAGAATTTTTAAAGTGGTTTTTCCACGTATTATGGAAGTGCTATGATGCGGTCTGTTATCGGTCAGCTGATATCTTCTACTTTAATCCAGTGTTTCTGTGCCGCTGCCGTTGGAGTTTAGCTGTAACCGGAAATCACTGGCTCGGGTTGGAATGCCTGACCCGTGTTCTAGGTTAACACTTAGGTTTGTTGACTCCACAAGCCCGAACAAGGTCGGCTATTAGCCTTGGTCGTGGATAGTGAATACATAAGTGAATACACTCGAACGATGACTGACTATAGTCGGTTCACGACGGGAAGAAACTTTTGAAAATCAACATTTGAAAAAACACCCTAGCCGTTAGCTACATGCATATAACATTACAAGCAGCGGCGAGCGCGGATACAGTTATGCCGTCAGGTTGCCAGCACAAAGAGAGTAAATAGTTCCAAAGTTTTAACGTAATTATTAATTTATCGCTTACAAATGGGTGTCGAAAAGAATTTTATCGTATTATGCCAATTATTAATGACGTGATGCTAACGTATTTAGATTTCAACGTCTTTTGCATAGTTACATGATCTCGCTCAAGGTGAAAGTAGAGCGGCCATTTGTTTACTAACGAGCGTTCCTTGTGTTGTTGCCTGGGTGTGGTCGACACACGTGCCAGAGAATTTGTGGGATACTTGTTTAACCTATCGGTTGTTTTTTTTACTAATATCCGCTCTTTATTATTTGGTTTTTCATAACGTATGATTTTAATTTGTGATAACTTTCTCGTACAGATTCCTTTTGCTTCAGTAACCTGTATAAGAGATTACTCGTAGTGCGTTCTAACGTGTTTAATATTTTTAAAATTTATTTCAGGTTTGCTTAAAATTTTATTTACTGTATTTTACGTTGTATGTTGCGGTAGTTTTTGTGTGCAGTCATGAGTTCTAGCAAGGTGAAGAACAGAGAAGTCACCACTCAACGTCAACAGGACATCATTAACCTCACCGAATCGTTGTATTCCCTATAATTAGGCGAGGGGAAATGAAACACTTCAACGTCGTGGAAAGAGCGGCAGAAATGTTGAAACTCTCTAGATCCACAGTGCTAAGGTATGTTAAAATATATGTAGTATTAACCATTGCGTTTGCAAGTTGTGTGTGTTAGGTCAATTATGTTGGCCTACGAAATGTGTTTACAACATTTGTTAATAACTTGATAACGTCGTCGAACGTTGTCTACGTGTCTTTTTAACATTTTTTGGGTAATTATTAAGTTTAGGGGCTTTTCTGTAAAAAGTAAGACTAATTCACGGAAAATGGTATATTTCCACTCTACTAATGATGCAGAACACGAATATACGAGGGGCATTAACGTCCGACTAATTTCGTAATATGTGCCCACCTAACCTAACAGAACCTAACCCCACGATGGGTGAATCACTATTTCACATTTTTAAACTAACCTAGGATTGTTGGGTTTTACACTAACCTGGGATTTTTGGATTTTACACTAACCTAGGATTGTAGGGTTATGTAGACTCAAATGTGAGTGTATGAATCACCTAACCAAAAGGTGGTATTACAATGTGTAATTAAAAATAAAAACTACTTTGTGTTGGAATTTGTGTACCCCTGCGAGGGATTCTTCATAAACAACCCAATATATACAGTGGAAATTTATTATAAAGACAACTGACAATGGTAAGGAAAATTGCCTCTGTAGTGAGTTTGTTATAGCCAATTAATTTTATATAGGTTATGGAGAGATGGTGCATTTTAAGATTGAAGCAACTGCTTGTTTTGTATTTATAAGTTACATTGCGGCGTTAATTGCTATTGAATTGTTATACATCACTAAAAAGATTACAGTCGATATAACTGGAACTTCCCCTACTATTAAACATATCTGTATCACTTCACTAAACACGAGAGGACATCGTAATCGATGAAATCAGTCATAATCTTTTAAGTAAACAATTGTGTATTAATGCATTTCCCCAACACCACTGTTCTACAGCCATTGTCTTTTAGTTATTGTAAATTATCAGTGTCATATGTTTCACTTTCAGTGCTACATAGCCAACCTAATTTGCTTAATTTAAAAAGGACCATAATTCAGTTTCTGGGTCAACTACAGTTACTGATACCAAAAATATAGAAGGGTCATGGACAATGCACCATATCACAGCACACAGGTGTGAGCTCCAACCTTTTGTTTTTGAATAAATAAAATGTTTATATTGTTTGTGACATGTTAGATTCTGTGCTAGTCAACACAGGTATCGGGAAAACAGTTATATGTAATATGATAAAAAGTTTAAGAATGTCTAGCACAGTAGTTATAGACATTCTTATCACGTTCGCATTATAGAAGTATCCAATCATACTTTTGGTATCCAATAAATACTACCAAGAACCAAATATTTAAAAGTTTATGTTTTGGAAAGAATTGTGCTTAATTCAGACATTCTATACAACAGACATACTGTTGGCAACATTCAAGGGTAATACATTTTAATTTGTTGTATTGTGTGGTGATTTCAGCTGGAGAAGTTCCCCAACAGTAGCTGGAGGAAGGATGCCATCATCAATTGGCTGCAGGAGCACATCATTCCGTTTGCTGTATCCTTTTTTTTGCAAAATCTTTTTGTGTAGTGTAAAATTGTAGGGTAATGTTGTTGAGCATTGCTTTATAGCATTATATGTAAAGTAGCAGTCTACATCAGAGAGCAGCTATTAAAGAATGTAATTTTTTTTAAATAATTGGTTTCTAGTTTTTGGAGTGAAGATGGATCCATTCATTTCTTTTTTTTATAGTTGCTGCTGTGTTGAGTTGTTTATGTACTTTTTTGTTTTGATCTATGGTAATTCTGCTGCAAAAGGAATCACTACAATCCATTAGTTATTACCGGTACTTCTAACTAACTAATAAATAAATAAACAGTATTTATAAGTACTGCAGCTTATGACTTTAGGATGTTTTAACTTGATGCAAACTGGAGACGTTAGGATACACCATTGTCAGCTTCTTTAATTATTTTAAACAACAGTTCTCCCTAATATTTTGTTTACTGGAGCCACATTTTTTATTTATGTTTAATTTGTTTTTGTCATTTCTTTACAAAATCTGTAGCACACTTATTTTGTTCCTCCTCTAAGCATTTGCTTAGCAACATGTTTCAATTTAATTGTTTGAATATTAGACATTAGTGAAACCAATGTCTTTTCGTATTAGTTTTAAGTTAGATTTTTGTTTGGAAAAATATTTTAAGATAGCAACAGAGGTTAATAGCATTAAATACGGGCCCGGAGCCCAACTAAAACATAAACACAGCGGCCTACCGCCGGCTCAATTATTTGAACAAAGTCTGTCTGGTTGTATTTTTGTTGCAAACCCACTATAAGAGTTATGGGAACTTCGGTTCCTGACCTCGTGACAGCACGGCCATCCGGGGGCTTACGAGAGATTGGCGGTGCCATATTTATGTTGTTGGATGGACTCCTTGAATGTGGACACATTTCAATGCAAAGTGTTGTGCCAATCTATAATATGTAATCAAAGTGAAATTTTTTCTCCCCCCCTCCCCCCAGTCAAAAACAAACCCACACACACACACACACACACGAAACATCAAATTTTTAATACTCACATTTTGGGTTTATAGAATGAAATATTTTTCGCTTGCATTGCATATTCTTTTGTGTGAAATTGTCAAGATTAAAAACTTTACTTGTGGAATATTGATTAATAATATATACATGACTTTTATAATGGGTACGTGCATGTACGAACACATGTACACACACACACACAGTGGAATGTAAACATTGCATGTAAACATTGCCATGTGACTGCCACATGGCAATGTTTGTTTACCTTTGGCGGAAGGATACGAAATGGGCTTGAAAGTAGATTTTTAGCAGGGCTTCAAGAAAGTCTCTTCCAGTCGTGAACCGACTATAGTATCACATGTCCCGTAAGCGGATACCAAGCGAATTCGTGTGTTTAATTGCCCCACGGAAAATAATAACTTGGAATATTCGAGGTACTGGTTGTTACTTTATACGTCTAAAAAATAAATTAAGAATGGCCAGTTTTTGATAGTCCTCAAGTCTTATAAATCACTTGTTTTTCCCAGGAGACTATAGAATTAAATATTCTTAGATTCGCAATGACGTTCATGGTACTATGTCACACATGTCCACTTAAGAAATTTTTTTATAAACACATAGGCGCACACGTTTGTCAGCAGTGTAATCCTAGGCAAGATAATTCCAGTTAATTTTCATACCATTACTTGCTAGTTAAAAACACAGCGAGGAATGGTAGTACAGTGACGTTTTTGTATTTCCAAGTGAAGTCATACCGAGCCGCCAAACGTTTTGAGCGATCCTACGAAATAACTGTAGATACTACATAAGTTAGAATAAACTGATATTTGCAGAAAAAATTTTGTAAACCTGTTTTCCTGGATGTCATGCTTAGTTTCCCTCTGTTATCCAAGATTTTGAAACTGCCTCAGATGTAAAAGGGCAAAAACGTTTATTATCGGTAGACTGTTCTGATACACATTAAAAATACTATGGCATAATACGAAAAATTGTAGCAAGATACGGCAACATCTGTGGCAGGTGTCGCCTTTGGAGGGTTTGAATTTTGGATGAGCATTTGATATGTGTGTCGTTTCCATACATAAGGTTAGGTTGACACTTGCAAGACCCCCCCCCTTTTTTTTTCTACTCTAATTAGTCACTCTAGCACAACGCGAGTATGTTAAAATCAAAAGTATAAAAATAATAATGTAGCAAGTCACGGGAAGAACCGAATATGCAAAATGTCTTTTGTATTATGGTGTCTAATTAACTATAATATTAATCTGCTTTGACATAAAAGAAACGCTGCAATTACACTAAAAAAATTAATGACGTGTGGGGAGTGCACCCAGTGCAAGGAAACACCCTCCAGGTGACGGTTGTTCCAGCTGGGACCCGTAGGTGGCCGTCATCCCCGGACATGACAGAAATGAAGCCCTAGAATGGAGCGGCGGTGGGGTTGCAGGGGGGGGGAGTACCCCGAGAAAACCCGCCGGCAAGCGGCATCGTCCAGCACGATTCCCACATGTGATAATCCGGGAGTGAACCCGCCGGGGATCGAACCCGGATCGACGTGGTGGGAGGCGAGCGCCCTGGACACTACGCCACCGCTGCCCCTGTAATTATACTAAAATATTGGGCGGAACATTGTCATAGTTACTTTACTGTTAATGAGTTGTAAAAAAAATAATTTTTCCTTGGTTTATGGTATAGAAACAGAGGCTTACACTTATGTTGCTTCACTCCGTCGATGGCCTTGTGACAAGTGTATATTTTTTGTCAAGCTCGGCGGACCTCGGATCGATTTTGGAAATAACACAAAAATTTTAAATCTTCCAAACCAGTGGATTGCCGAAATAAGGAAACAGAAAGTGAAATTGCTAGAGGGACGAAGATTGCATACGTTATGGTGAATAAGGAAGAATGGTGTTAGAGGAATAGGGCGATATCGTAGGCTTGGATGGAGTGTCAATGCATGACGAAAATATCACAGTGGAAGCAACAAATTAAGCGAGTTTCAATGAAGCTGCAAGGAAACCAGTTTGAAGTAGTATACGTGCCGCTGGTAGTACAAATGTAGTTGTTCAAAACCACGTGCATCTGTATCCTAGTACTGATCCGCTGTAAGAAGGTTCATCAAAAATTTGTATTCGGGGAGCAAATTGTGGTTTCATTGGAAACTAAAAAAAACGGTTAGGATTATCGCGAAAAAACTCTTCTGTGAGCGTGATGGTTGCATGACGCCACATATCTTTATCGCAGCGAGATAACACAGTTCCGCCAACCCAAGCACATGAAATTATTCCAAGCCCTAAACGTAAATTTCCCTAGTTTTCCCTAGTTTTCAATACTCCGTCCGTGCTCGCTAACGTGGTAACTTTCTTTCTTGAGCAAATTTTTCTTTCACCACATCTTTACGGACGACTTCGTCATTTTTAACTGCGCTGTTAGTACAGGTGCCGCAAATAACTGCTCTGATTAACTTTATAAATAATTGGAAATTTGACTCTGTAATAACTGAACATTGAACTGAACATCTAATTAATTTCGCGTATTAATACCGTTACTCTGGTACCGTACGAGGTCACAAAGAAAGAATTGAATTTCAGTTGGTTATTCTGTGGATTGGGATTATCATAGAAAAAGGTACTATAGTACACAAGCGTGTTTCTCAACATGCCGCTGGAAGGAAACTTCGTTCAAAAAATTGTTGAATGGGTCAGATTTCAGGATTTTCGCCCGTTATGATACATAGTAAGTACAGCGTATTGACGTAGGGTCTATTTAACTATTTCTGTAGTTTGCAGACGTGGCGAAATTATCAGGAGAAGACGGAAAACATTTAAACAATTAAAATTAGAATAAAGGCAGTGTTGTGTTTTCTGCGATGTAATGTACAAGAGATATACAAATAAATACTTCAGTAAATAATAAAATTTCAGGAAACCATCAAGAAATTTTCATTACGATGTTTAAAAAAAATTGAGGCCATAACAGAACTGCTCCATATTTTGAAAGTCATAGTTTCCAACACTGTTACAAGTTTCACGGCAATATATACAGGCAAAAATATTTTTTGCATATACCTATTTGAATATTTTGTCTGATGCTGTTGTAAAACACCACTTTTTTCTTGTAAAATTAAATAAATGCGTCGATAAACTGCGCCTTAATACTAACGAATCAATACTTAATTATCTTCAAATTTCGTACTCACATTAAAAAAAAAGTAACTTTCCACAAGATTTTGTAGTGTTTTACCGCCAACTAGATTGACAACATTGGCAAATAAGTTTCCTCATGCTGGTTCCTGTAAATTGAACGGCTGAACAAATAATAACTGAACTCTGTAGTATGTTAATAACTTTGGGGAAAATGTTAAATATAAAGCATTTCGCAGTTTCCTGACATTATTTCCGACCAGTAACTCGGAAATACGCTGCTGGTTTAACCCATGTAAATACAAGTGAATTCAACATTTACAATATTGCAATAAATACCTCCACTATGACGCGCTCGACCACGGTTATTTCAAGTTACTTAAATGGTATGCTGATATATTTACCAGACTAATCGGCAGTTAGGTGCAAACTAGGCCGAACTACAAAAAACAATTATTAGAAAACATTTAGTTTTTCTGAGAAAGCATGTGTAAATTACGGCGTCAAATAATGTTATTTGCGTAATCCTGAGCTGGAATATTACAAGAAAGAATTATTTCAAACTTATTTCCTGTTCAGAAAAGGAGGGAAATAATAAAACCACTTGATCTAATATCTTGTAACGATGCGTTTGTCAGAGGACCCTGCCAATTTGTCAGAAACGTAAGTACAGGATGTATCTAAATTAGACCGAGAAACTTTGGCAGCTGGTTAATTCCGAAAAAAAAAAAAAAAAAAAAAAAAAAAAAAAAAAAAAAAAAAAAAAAAAAAAAAAAACCTATTTTAAATCTATNCTAAAAGCGGTACACATTAGAAGTTGAACCTGATCACTAAGTTTATTACAAATAGTGGAGATAATATTCGAGATCGAACACTCGAGTGTATAGATAATGTGTGACGAAGCAATGTTCTGTAAACACACAACACCTGCCTGTCACCGCCATCAAATTATTTATAGAAATATTCACGGTTACTGCCCTTTTTTCGACTTAATCTCCGTGACGCCGTAGCAAACTTGGGATTTAAAAGATGGATTATTAATTCGCATGCCACAACTAACTTTATATATTATGCAGATAGTTGCTGACCCCCACTATTCCCCTGGAGCAGACTGTAGCCCTTTTGCGTCTGTAATAACGAAACAGTTCTTGATTTCAAGATAACGCTCAATTAGACAATAACTGAGATGCACGATAGACAGTTGCAGTTCGCTCATGCTCAAAATAATACACTACGCATTGGGATCATGCCCGCGTTTCTCGGCTGAATATCAAGCGGATGTTGCGTGTTCGACGTAGCTGTATGAATGTCGCTCCCCTCTCCACAGAGCGAGCTATCGATCACGCGAGGGTTGGTTGGGAGTACAGCGTGACCGAAAGTGCGTGCGACCATGGAATCCAATACTGAAAACTCTTGCTACGGAATGATAGATTGCAGATGCGACGGCTTTCGCCTCCAGCATGGGTCTACGTGGCCATTTCAATATTAAGGTAATGTGCATGTGTCTTCACCGGCATTAGCAAAAGATTAATTAATTGACTACCTCTCTTCAGAAGTTCTGACGACAGTTTGAGATCCGGATTGTCCGCTTAAAATGTGCCTGCTTGGTTTGTAACGTTTGCCGTGTTGTGAATGTCTTACTTCTGAAAATAAGACACGTACAATTTTCTTACACAGTAAAAAAAAAAAAAAAACGCTTTTCACTTTAATCACGTCTATCGTGTTTTGGAGCACCCTTCAACATAGTCAGAAATGGTATTTGTGCTACATAAGAAAAAAAATTACAAAAATATTGACTTACGGTATCGCAGGAAACGATTGCAAATAATTTTAACAGTGGCCTATTTGCCTCCTTTAAAATAAGAAGGTAACGGCTACAAACGCGAGAAACGGGCGTGCAAATTTGGCACATTTCATGCTCCCGCGCTCCTAGGTCTTCGATGTGCAAAAAAAAAAAAAAAGACAGCCAGGATAGAACTTGGTTCGTTAATAACTGGTTTAATTTTTCCAGATTAGTTTCAGTGGCAGTTCGTGTATTTCGCAGCTCATTTTCACCCGAGTGGTGCAAACGTTTAAAGGGAACAACCGTCGGCAAGTATGGCCGCAGGCAGTGAACGCTGTCGTCGCAGTGAGCGTCGGTGCTAGCACAGACGAGCCATTGTTGTTCCACAGTGCGCCTGTGAAAGTCGTGACGATGCCTGGTTGCTACGGAAGAGGGGCGAGCCACCCCCTCCCCCCCACACACACACACATACACACGAACTTTGGTATCCACAGCCAGCCGGCTCGATACACCGCCGCACAAGTGTGTCCATTTCGTTTGCCCAGGCGTACGTACGCAGTTCGTTACCGGTTAAGTCATCATTTTTGCAAGTCCCGCTTGCAGTCGTCGTCCCTTCCGTCATGTCGACATATCCTGTGAAACGGTCGGAAATGCAAATGTTTGTGATATCTGTGTTGTTCCTGGCAATCGCAGCGTCGGTAATGATAAAACTTCCACGACGCGTTCTGTGCAATTATTTCGGGCCACTTGGCATTTTAAAATACCCACTACGCNAGTTCGTTACCGGTTAAGTCATCATTTTTGCAAGTCCTGCTTGGAGTCGTCGTCCTTTCCGCCATGTAGACATATCCTGTGAAACGGTCGGAAATGCGAGTGTTTGTGATATCTGTGTTGTTCCTGGCAATCCGCTGAATTTGTCCAGTGCCCGAGATCTTCACCCACAGCGCAGCGTGGGTAATGATAAAACTTCCACGACGCGTTCTGTGCAATTATTTCGGGCCACTTGGCATTTTNCCCACAGCGCAGCGTGGGTAATGATAAAACTTCCACGACGCGTTCTGTGCAATTATTTCGGGCCACTTGGCATTTTGAAATACCCACTACGCTTTGTGGCAATTGTACTTTGCGCAATAGCAATAAACAGTATTGCTTCCCGCTTTGTGGCCGCTACAAATTACCCACAACGTTACGTGAGTCATTTTGTTTGCACCCACAACGCAGTGTGCTGGCCTGTAATTTCCTAAACGAGGTGAATTTTGAAACTACTTAACGGGGGATAAATAGGAACTAAGTAGGACTTTTATAAAAAGTGCTCAGTTAACTGTGAACTGGCTATAACAGAATCTAACGAAACGGAATGTAACTCGCCCTTGTAATATGCATAACGTTGAAAATTGTGCAAACGGAAGCACTAAACATTACACGAGGTGGGCTTTTTTGATTGAACTTGATCTACGATCATGGTTTGTTTTAATTTTTCGTTCTTCCGCACACGTGTCATTTTTAAAGTTAAAAAAAACTTTGTTACCGAGTTTATGCTCTATTCCTACAAAACACTGTTTTACGTCAAAAAAAAATCACGCCGGTACTGATGATTTCATCTTGTCATCCGCCCTGTTTCACCGTGTACTACGATTAATTTCCGTTTAGTAAACTCTGTAACAAAAAAAAAATAAATAGATATATATATATATATACACAGGCTATCAAACGGGTATAATTTTCAAGACATCTTGCGTTTTGTCATGATTTCGGAGCCCGTAAACATAGATTAAAAACGTTTTTCACACTTGTTTTAGAGACGATCGAAGCTTGTGACGCCGGAGTGCGAAAATAATGCTTGTAGGGTCGATTTTATTAGGAACCGCCCATTAGTGGGAAAAATATCATGCATATTTTTTGCGACTGTTAGGTTCGGAAATCGTGCTTTCCGAAGAAAATTTCATTTTATCTTATTTGTTGACATCAGAGATTGCAATAAAAATTGTATAATTCAAATTCACAAGTAATGTTACCAATTATGTAAAACGAAACCTCGTTTGAGATGGTGTGGATGCCATAGTCTTCCAGATTGTTGATTGAGCCCTCGTATTTTACAATGGTTTCCAGCCTATGAAACTGTTCAGAAGAGGCAGGCTCTTCTTTATTAGCCATGGCGGCCGCTGTGGTCAATTAAAGTTAACCCGTTTCAGATTTACATGTCATCAATATAACCTCGATGGGGCCTTCTCGCAGGACGAGTCTATACTTGACAACACCCGTCACACGTCAGTTCGCGCCGAACATTGACGCCAGGAATTAGGAACAGTCCGGAACGAGAAACAAGTTCATGGCCTCGATGGCAGTCTGGGCATTGCGTAACGGGCTGGCGCGTCCGCTGCTCTACACTCGGTCCGCCGTAAAGCGTCCGCGGCTCTATATTCGGTCCGCCGTAAACATTAGCTGCAGTAAACTCTCGTGGCGCTTTTCAGTGACAAAGGCCGGGTGCCACGTGTTCCGATGAGACTGCACTCGCACTGTATGCAATTGATTTTTCGTGTTCCAGTTGCTAACTGCACTGAAAGAATGCGCGCTGAGTGCAATCTTTTCCTCGCCATCTCTGGAGTAGGTGCGGCTACTTCAGTGCAATACGGTGGCAGCCTGTGATCATGTAAACAACAAGAAAACGATCGCTGTACTGTAAATCCTGCAAACATCTTACAGTTCGGCAGCAGAATAATACTAAACATTTAATATGTAACAAATACGTGATTGGTATATTGGCGATATCGTTTTACAATACAGCAACGAAGAGGTTAATTTCACCCAGTGGTACATGCCAGTTAGTTAAAAAAAAAGTTGTAAAAAAAANTACAATACAGCAACGAAGAGGTTAATTTCACCCAGTGGTACATGCCAGTTAGTTAAAAAAAAAGTTGTAAAAAAAAAGGTGTCCGGAATTTCGTGGATCTGAATTTTACCCTTTTATCGGCATCTACGTTAACACGTTATACATNTAAAAAAAAGGTGTCCGGAATTTCGTGGATCTGAATTTTACCCTTTTATCGGCATCTACGTTAACACGTTATACATATTTTCTGCTAAATACCATATTTTATCACAAATGTTTTGCGCTTCTATCAAGACACGTTCCAGTGGTTAGTGCATATACAATATGCACTCGTTACGGGCATTCACGTGATAATTGCACTTTTCTAGTTTTCGGGGCGCACTGAGTGCGCACCCAGTTCAGTCAATTGGAAAACGCCATCACTTCTGTACTCATTTGAATCTTTCAGGCCTATCCCCTTCCTTGCAATAACTCCTCGCCTTATTTTGTTTGTGTTAGATTACAAATATACCGTAGTATTTAGACAATAGCATGTAAANGAAGCACGTAAGACAGTGCGATCGCTCCTCAAAGCTCGAAATTAATGTGACTGAAATGACGTTTCCCATTATGTGACAATAGTTACAATATATTTTCTGTATGATGAATAAATACAAATTCGTAAGTAATCCAACACGTCTACAAGTACACTGTACCAATAGTGCCATTTATAAGGGCCGAAAATCAAATCCACGCAACCTTTTTAGAGGGAGTATCTTTGCGTGGTTTGTGAGAGAAACTTGCTTGACCTGCTGGTATAATATTCGTTGACTATTTCAGGTGACAGCATAACAAACAGAAATTATATTTTCGTTGAGCCTCGTGCGTGTAAAACAAAGCTGCAGCATTAGTTTACAAATATAAAACACTTGTCAGTATTCACATGCTGACATTCTTATAGACACAATTTCCAGGTATTTGTATTCACAAGTGGGTTTGATAGCTACCTGGCACTAGAAAATGTCTTTGTTTGGTGTAAGGAAACTGGGCGAATGATTAATGAAATAATGTCTGCACCAACTGTGGAATCTGCAATCACTATGGATGCAAAAATAAAAATTTACATCACTTACGACTGCCACGTTAGCAGCGAAATCTTTAGCCACCATTGACATATAAAATAAAATTTAAATTCTAAATTACAATCTACATTCCTTTTTCTACTGACAGCACTGATGTTACTGGTCAGTAGGAAACCATTTAGGAATGCCAACAGCCAATCAGTGGTCTCGGTGGTGGAACACTCGTCAGAAGTTCCAGCAGTAGAAATAAATGGCGTCCGCTATGCCCGACGAGTTTGTTGTCATGTCTTTAGTAATGGATGTGTTTTTCGATGAAAAGAAGATTAATGAGTAAAAATTATATTAGATTGGAAAGGGCTTATTAACGTCCCCCGGTGTTATGCCTGAAGGCTTATCAGGAGGCGGCTCACAAACTAATGTATAGCCTTCCTTAAACTAACAACCATGGCTTACCTAGGATTCGAAGCCAGAACTTCCCGCACTCCAAACCGGCGGCGCACCAACCGACCGCCACGGGAGTTCGGCTCAGCAGGAAGTGTAGCCTTCAACTCAGACGCCGAAACACCTCTATCAGTGACGTATCAGCAGCTGACAGCAACAAAGGAAACACGACCTAAGCAGTGCTTTTGTAAACGCGCTTAGTTAGCGCGAACAGCGTTGCAGCCTCGCCATAGGACGCCATATTGCGGCGCGCGAAAACGGCAGTGAGCGACCATCGGTGGTTGGCAGTAGTTTTGTAACCTTAGCTTATTCAGCGTTGCCAGATTTTCAAAAATGGATATGTATGAGTTACACGAAATTTCCGTATTTTGAGTCAGTTTCCATATACCCCATACCATTAAAACTTCATTCCCAGCTATGTGCAAATGTTATGTTTCCTGTGACGTGTGTAAACTACATACCTAAAATTAATAAATCCATGTTTAACTTTATACAAATCGAAATAATTATTACTGCAGTCTCTGACTCCGTAGAAATCTTAATTTATACAGTGTTCAAAAATAGAAAATGTTTGGGCGCATCGTGAAACACTACATATATTAGATTTTTTATAATGCGTATTTCATACAGATTTATAGTCACTTAAGTGAATAAACAACACAAACTTACATCATCCAAACTGGCTTACTCTTCTCTGCGAAGGTGATATGACTTCATGTGAGTTTATCTATAACTTTTTCCTATCACTTGTAACACCAAAGAGGATTAGTAGGATCAACACTACTTTTAAAGCCAAAACAAAAATTGCAATATCTGAAAGCCATTATATTTTTAAGTGTATTTAAATGTACTTTATTCCATTGTGTTTTTTTTTTCATGCATTTTCCATACGTGTACGGCATTGAAGCTATGTCCGTAAGCCGTGCAATACAAGTGCCCGTAAAAAATACTAACATTTCCGTTCGTTGGCAACCCTGGCAACGTTACGGTGACGCTGGATCCGAGATCTGAAGTAACGAGTATCGATTCTCTGAAATACTCGTTTTTCTGCCACCTATTCACTAAGCTGTCTTGCGTCGATATTGTGCATGCTTGGGCGGATTCGTGCTGCCGAAGAACGAATCGAAAATGTGCAGTAGAAAAGTAACGAGTTCCTCTACTCCACCCAGCTTGGCACTAACAAGGCTCGAGGGGGTGGGCTGAAACAGCCGTTATGTCTAGGGGAGGAATGTGATATGACTAATCCGTGGTTTTGATCTGGCGTCTTCAGAAACCTAGTGGAATGCGTCACGAAAATATTGACCTTGGTAAAATTTTTGTTTGGATNTTTTGATCTGGCGTCTTCAGAAACCTAGTGGAATGCGTCACGAAAATATTGACCTTGGTAAAATTTTTGTTTGGATGTATGCATGCTCTGAATATTTATTAACCAACCCAAAATTGATGAGAAATAACTTGCAGTGTTTACAGAAGTACAATATGAAAGAAAAAAAAAATATTTTTTTAAGCTTTTACAAAATAAATGCTACAAGTTGGTTTATGAAAGTGTAGCTAAACGACGACTGAGGTGTAAATAAACAAAACAGAANTACAAAATAAATGCTACAAGTTGGTTTATGAAAGTGTAGCTAAACGACGACTGAGGTGTAAATAAACAAAACAGAATAATGAGGATCCGATACACGATTTGCATGGCCATCTGTTAAAAATTAACGCCCAACAAAAATTAACTTATTATTCTCAGCTCCCCAACAAATGCCTCACATTTTTAACTTATATTATAGTACATCAACCAGTCTACGAAGCATTTGTTAAATCGAGTCAGCTATGCAACAATATTTGTATCCTTGGTGAGAGAACGTGCTAAAATTACAAAATTTTTTTAGTAAGGAGTAAGGAACTTAGGGCAACTGTTACTCCGTTCATGGCCTCTCCCGAAGGTCATGTAAAATGTAACTAGTGGCCTAGTAACGAGCCTTCGTTTGTGAGGTAACTTTTAGTAACGAATACTCGAGTGTAACGAAACGGCCCATCACTATGACGTGAAGTGACTGATCACTCATGGAAGTATGCGAGTGTCACGAAGCTTCTCGTTGTNAAGGTGTGTCGCGGTGCATCGTGGGCACATTCTCCAGCCGTCTGACCGCTTCAGTCAAGGTCACCCGAGCGAAGGCGCTCGTTCAAGTGCTGCAAGCTTGCCTGCAGCTAGGGATGGCTGATTCCGATTCGATTAGAAGGTGAATCGATTGACTCGGGTTGATTAGTGCTAATCGAATCGATGCAGACGAAATTCATGATTATGCAATAACATGCGAACATATAACGTAAAAATAACTTCATATA
Source organism: Clitarchus hookeri (assembly GCA_002778355.1). Taxonomy (NCBI): domain Eukaryota; kingdom Metazoa; phylum Arthropoda; class Insecta; order Phasmatodea; family Phasmatidae; genus Clitarchus; species Clitarchus hookeri. The sequence continues at coordinate 234,567 of NQII01002656.1, read as the reverse complement.
GGCTATATAAAAACTTAAAAAATTAGAATAACGTTAGCTTTGGAATGATGTTGTATCGACCACAAAACGTCAAGGGAGAGCAGGCGAAGGCCAAGTGACGAGTCACAAAGGTCGCTTCTCAGGTAATCCTGCACAGCTCGGTTGCTATGAATCACTCTGTACCGTTACAACTACTTTTGCTTAGTACACAACAGCTTGTTGGCTAGCTGAAATGAATCAATGTCAGTGCACACGCATCTCCGGTGCTGCTGCATCGCTGCTTTGTAGTACTATGATGTCAATCGACTAATGCACTCGTGCTGTTATTTGCCGTAGCTGTGAGATCAGACTCTCATGGGCTTGGCGATGTTTTCAGATTTAGATCTCTTCATAGAAGATGTGGAGAAGCATACCGAGTTTTAGGAAAAATGCCTTCAAAGAATACTACAACCGTATAAAAAAANTTCATAGAAGATGTGGAGAAGCATACCGAGTTTTAGGAAAAATGCCTTCAAAGAATACTACAACCGTATAAAAAAAACAAATCTCGTGGATTTTCATTTGCAGACAGTTTTGCGAAGAATCTGATGAATAGAGGGGAAAAAAAAAAAAGCTTTTGAGTAAATCCATTAGTGTTTTACAATATTTACACAATACTATGTGACTGAAATATAACNAAAAAAAAAAAAGCTTTTGAGTAAATCCATTAGTGTTTTACAATATTTACACAATACTATGTGACTGAAATATAACAAAAACGAAAACGGAACAAAGAAACATCGTCACCGTATTTTATCGTTTAAACTTTCCTAATAAATATCACAAAACCAATTTTTTAAAATTTCTTTTTTAATTTTATGAAATGTTTACATTACTAAAATTACTTATTTTATCCCATTGAGTTTGAAACTAAAAAATAAACAACTATATTTGTTTTTTTCTGTTGAAATAGGCCTATCAGTCATATTTTAATAATAAAAAAATTAATTAAAAAATTATTATTTCGTGGTGAAGAAAGAAGTAAAAGGCAACTGTCGTTACACAACCGACATCAGTCTGCATGTTACTCATTAAGCTGTATTGAAAAGCCTTACTGATTATTTATTACAACCATTGAACACTGAGGTTTTTCAGTAAAAGTATGCATTACATTATACGTCATCAATATCTATAATAAACTTGTGTACATGATTCCCAAAAATTTATCGTTAAAATTAAATACTGCTCACAGATCTCTTTTGTAGGAATAGTTCCGTCTGTGCAGTATTTGTGCGCAGCATGTGAACAAATCTGTAACAAATTAGCTACCGCTTTGCTGTTAAATTCATACGACCAAAATATAGACTGTGTAATATTTACGCCATAAACAAAAATTGTGTTTTCCAAAACCAGTGCTGTATACTTGACGAATTTTTATAAATTGTGTTGTATGTGTCGGTAGCACATCGACACGCAACTCCTAATCAATTTTTGACTGTTCAGTCGACATAGTTATATTCGCTCCAACTACCTATATTTTTTATTTAAATTCTAGTAATCTGTAACATCACTCGTTATCTAAGAATTCAGTCAACGGGTGTAATTAGTATTGTAACATATTTTCATAAACTTAACTTTTAGCACACCTATAAAATGCTATGCAAACATTTTCTCATGCAAAAGCAATGAAAAAAACTGCTAACCTTGTTAGATGAGGTATTTTTTTAATAAAATCAATGTTGTTATTTATCCAGAGAAGAAATACGCCCATTCTTGAGTAAGAAATGGAAATTTTCGTTATTATTTAATTAATTTATCCATCAAAGAGACTTACTGCGGTGACATATTTCACACTGAATAAGATATAAACATTTATCCTTCATCTGAAACTCAAGCCATATTTTTGTTACGATTTTTGAAGTCTCTACAATACGTTTTTTAAAAACTTGTGCATTTACTGTCATGCTGGTTGCATCACTATAAGGCGATCCACTTTACTTCTACCTTAACTTCGTTCCTTCTGGGTCGAACCTGCCTCAACATGTCGTGTTTGTCGGTAGAACCTCTGTTAACCGAAACCCATACAGTATAGACAAAGTGTTTTAATGTTCAAAGGAGAATGACGGCAAGAACCACCGCACTTGACATTGAGATATTACTAGTCACATAGGTCTCGACTGACCAGTGTCCGTTGGACTATGAAGACAGTTGCTTTTTTCATCATCTCATATCATAGAGATTTTAAAGGGGAATCCAACGACACGTCGAACATTAAAATCGGATAAATGGTTCGCGATAAATAAGGGTTTAAAGTTCACTGAAGATTCCCTCCAGGAACTCAATNATGAAGACAGTTGCTTTTTTCATCATCTCATATCATAGAGATTTTAAAGGGGAATCCAACGACACGTCGAACATTAAGATCGGATAAATGGTTCGCGATAAATAAGGGTTTAAAGTTCACTGAAGATTCCCTCCAGGAACTCAATATTTACTTTTCTTTTTTTGACGTCTTCATTTTGCCAAGATTGTGCAATAAAGATCGCCTATTCCTAAAGTTTTTGTGGGTGCTCTCCGATTGAAATAAGTGTGGCTAGTGTAGTGTGACCAGTTTCTGAGTTGAGGTCGCACCCCTTGACAGTGATTTTTATTTTTCTTATAACTATCTTTCTTAATCGGATAGCGTTGTCGTGCTGATTCTACAGGTGGTCAAAAAAGTATTCTTACACCATGCTTTTTGACGTGCCCCGGATATAGGCATTGCCAAACCTACTGTAGATCTTGCAATGGTTGCAACTAGAAAATAATAATAATACACTCTTGGCAAAAAAATAAACAATGGAAATATATTACATTTAATTGTGTATAAAAAAACACCATTCCGCAGGCAAAAAAAATCATGCAGAATACACATTACAGGAATACTGTACAAACACAGTTAATATTTGGTATGCAATCCCTTTGCATAGATAATGGCCTGCAGCCTTCTTGTCATGGACGCAGTAAGGTTGTGTGTGACGTCCGGAGTAGTTTCAGATCAGCACTTTCGTAAATTGGCTATCAGTTCAGTTCGGGAAGAGTACTTTATTTTCCGAACTTGTGTTCCCAACTGTGCCCATAAATGTCCGATGGGATGGTATTATGAAGATAGAGGTGGAGTTGGAAATACTTGCCAAGCACTATACAGAAGCAGCCACTAGCGCATTTTTTTTGCAGTATGCTTCGGGTCATTATCGTGTTGAAAGAGGTAAGTCTCCTGTGTACTCAGTTTCACAACACTCTTGCTCAAATTACAACGAAGCACACTGATGTACCCTTCCGCATTCATGTTACCTTCTTATTTTGTCTGAAGGAGTGAGAGCACGAAGTTGTGCACTCGTTACGCTCTCTCATAGTTGTACAGGTTTTAAATTTAACGATATTTTATTATATTTTAACGAGATTAGGAATCTAACCGCAAGGCTCTGAAAGGGCGCTCGCCTCACACAATGGTGATCCGGGTTCACTCCCGGATTTTCGCATGTGGGAATCGTGCTGGACGATGCCGCTTGCCGGCGGGTTTTCTCGGGGTACTCCCGTTCCCCCCGCCCTTGCATTCCAGCGCCGCTCCATTCTAGGGTCTCATTTCTGTCATGCCCGGGAATGACGGTCACCTACGGGTCCCAGCTGAAAAGACCGTCGCTCGGAGGTTGTTGCCTTGTCCTGGGTGCACTCCCCACACGCCATTATTATTATTATTATTATATCGTGCTGCGTTAACCTGTGGGACTTAAGTGACCCTGTCATTATTTTATTGGTGATATCTTCGGAAAGGTTCAATTCAAGACCTTTTGGTCAAAATGGCGTTCCTGATATGTGCATCGTATCGCAAGCACCCGACAGGCCTGGTCTGAAGTGTGTTGGACGCACGTTTAATAATTTCGTTGGGCAAACGTGTATTTCAAACACACTGCAACGCAGCTCAAGCACCAGGTAGACCCCACCCCACACGAAGGAGCGCAGGTACGTCACTGGGAAAGGATTCGAGGAATGTGTAAGGTAACCACTACAGGAGGGAGATTATGATGTGAAGGCAGGCTTCAAAGGTGCACACAATGGGAGGGCTGAGTGGGTCCTTACAACACCATGTCCCCCCCCCCCTCCTGGTACTTTCTCTTCTGAGGATACTTGTGCTATACCGCTATGAAACCAGAGGAAGCAAAATTCGTCTTGCAGTTGGTAGTCCAGACATATTTTCTGTGGATTCGTTGTTTACGCGTTTGTTCATCTCAGTAAATAAATACCCTGAGTATACGACTTTTTGCCAGAAGATAAAAACCTATTATCTAAGCCTGCACAAAATGTGCAGGCTTAGATAATTGATAATTAATAATTTTTATTATATTAAGTAAATAAATATATCTAAAATATTTTTTAAAAATCGCACTTTTAGATCATACTTGTAAGTATATGGGCTTTCACCGCATGTAATGATATAATTTGCACAGGTAAGCGTGACGACTGGAGCACTGCACGTCGGCTAAACGCCTTGCGCGTATGGGCGATGGGCGAATGGGCGTGCGTGTTATTGTCGCCCGTATCGCTGTGCCTCGAACACGGGAAAAAAAATCTCCAGTGCGTTTACTTTAAACATCCGCTATCCATTAATAACCTTGTACAATGTTGGTGACCGCAGCATTATGCAGTTATTGAGATTCGAAGAGCCATCATGGGCCGCGGCGGTGTAGCGGTTAGACTACCCGCCCCCCACCTAGGCTAACCGGGTTCGATTCCCTGCAGGGTTGCACCTGGATTCTCGCATATGGGAATAGTTCCTGTGGTCGGCGGGTTTTCTCGAGGATATCCCGTTTCTCCCCGCGCTCGCATTCCTGCTCCGCTCCATACTCACCTCGCTTCACCGCTCATCTGCTTTCAAGACCTCTGTGTGTTAGAAGCCGTCCAAATCTCTCCACTCGAAGAGCCGGCGAGGCGTACTTGGATAGAAATAAGCAGCATGTGTTTTGAAAGTATATCTGCGCGACGTGACCCCCCTTCCTTTAGTAAGACAGAATCCTGCGTGCGTCACCGGGCTGTGTTTTGATTTCGCGGCGTAGATACCAGGGGAAACATGCGCTGCTGTCCAGACTTCAAGATCTGCTGGCGGCGTAGTGCAAGATAAACGTGGTCGCGCGCGTCCGCCCTATAATAAGCCCTGTGCTTGCGTCACTGCCTCGCGGTACCCTCCCGGGCAGTGCCGTCGCCAAGCGGATTCCGGGGCTGGGACGGGCGTGTGTTGTTTGTTTATTTATGTTCGACCAGGCGTCGCGGAGCGCGGGGAACATGCTTCCGCCTAGCTCATGCCCTGTAAGTAGGGTTGCCAAATGAAAATTACGAAAATCCTTCCATAAGCGAGAAAAAATCCCGAGACGAAAGATAACTGTATTTTGGTCTCGTGCGTAACTTTTTGGTTTGAATTAAAATAAAACTAATATAAAATTTGAAATTAAAATCACTTAAATTAAAGTAGACAAACCGTTAAGTGGGGTGTGACATGTATGACACTATAAAATCTCCTACCATTGCACGATGTTAATGTTGCGGTAGGTTACTAACATTTTCTTCACAAACATCTGCAAATCATTGAATTTATTACTATTGAAATGATTTCCATAATCGCGATGTTAATAAACGAGTAGTATGAAAATAATGCACCATAAAAATCCTTACAACGCTTATTGTATAGAAAAGAAAAAAAATTTCTTTGATACTGTTTGGTTTTCAGTAATATAATATAGGTTTAATTCAAAGAGAGAGTTACAGTTACATACGGGTTTCCTGTTATTAGAATGTTTCTTCATATGTTTTTGTTAATGGTAAAACTACATTATTTATAGCAAATACACATTCTTTAAGAGTGTGTTGTTTAAAGTAAATAAATCTAGCTTCTTATCAAAGGAAAAGGTTTAGCGATGTTAAAAGTTGTGTTTGTGTATATATGTATGTGTTATGTATGCATATATTTTTTCTAAAGACGAGCTCGATCAATGACATTTTGAATTATGTACAGCAATCGCTGCTTTTCGTCTGCTTGTACGGTATCCTACCTCAAGGGTCGCCACTGAAGCGGTGCGAAAGATATTATGTCTACTCGATTCTACGAAGGGAAAGAATGCTCTCGTAGTTGGATGTAGTTTGGGAGCAAAAAAGAGTATTTACAAGCTAAATTTAAAAAAAAAAGACAGTAAAATTAATAACTTAATTGTAATCGTGACTTATGTCCCGTTCACACAAAATGGTTGTTCAGTCCTTTCCTTTCTAGAACTTCCATCACATAAAGGTTTACCAAGCGACACCACTGCCTTCAAACGGTAGACATAATGAAAAAAATCTGGAAAACTTTTTATGCCATGAAAAAACGTGTGCAAATGGAACAATATATACATATGCATACATGCGTATTATATAATCTCCGATCACATACTTTACGTATGCACATTAGCAGAATGCGTATATCGCTTTTAAATGTTTAACATTTTTGCAAAACCTTTATGCACAGTTAGCGACGGTTTACTGAAATTCTATCTGTTGAACTACCATTTACGCAGTATTGTAAGTTAATTATCAAATTTATTCAGTTTTTTTGTTTCATTTAAAATAAACCTCCATTTTTAAATCACGAAACTCGCAAATGACAGAGAACAGTAATAATACCAACTAAGAGATCTATTACAATTTGTCATTGTTATGACAGCACATCACGTTACACAGAAACGAACACAGAATTACTGTACCTATGCTAACTTTCAGAGTTCCATCATGGATTAGAATTAATACTCAATATTGTTTTTAAAATACAAAACTACTATGAAGTAACATATAGGGATCGATATCGAACCCATGCATTTTAAATTTTACCGATCTATACTTCACAGCAGACATGAAAGAGTACTGCGTACATTTTAAATAAAATAAAAATGTGTACAATGAATTATTAAACAATGTATAAACGTACGCCATAATGAAACAGTACGCATAAAAATAGTACAATTATAAATATGAAGCAATTAAATGGTGAAAAATAGTTTCAACCAGAGAAGGGGTACAAACCAATATACAATACCAATAGGTACATCCACGTATTTGCGGAAGTTTCAGCCAAGGAAATTTACTTTTGAGGCCTTAGTGAAAACTGACGAAACTCTCTTTATGTTTCAAGGTTACAAACTGCAAGTAGGGACAATAGGAAACCAGTTATTTTATTGACAGTTGTTAATCGCGGATTTGCACGCTCGTAATTAATATTTTCCATTGGATTAGTATGGTGCAGAATGAAACAAAACGAAGTCTTTGTACACCNTTTGCACGCTCGTAATTAATATTTTCCATTGGATTAGTATGGTGCAGAATGAAACAAAACGAAGTCTTTGTACACCTCTTCGCCCGCATCGAAAATTAATATGTCGTTTTTATTGGCAGGGGCACTTTATTTTCGCGAAAACAGTTTCTGCCATTTGTATTTCAAAACCTTTTAGCTCTGAACAACGTTCCCCGCTGAATGGTTTTATCGGTTCCATGTATTGGGTCCCTGCCCGTGAACCGCAGATGTTTATAGTTAGAGTAACCCAANGCTGAATGGTTTTATCGGTTCCATGTATTGGGTCCCTGCCCGTGAACCGCAGATGTTTATAGTTAGAGTAACCCAATTCAGATTGGGCAAGTCACATTTCGCAGAATATTCTCTCAAAGACACGTGGTCAATAACCAAAGGAAAACTTCAGTATACACGTAGCTCATCTAAGCCAAGGCTGCTTGGAACTATTCGCGAAAATCAGGTATCTGTAGACGTTGGTATTTGGAAGATAGAAAATAAATTTGTGTGCCCGTGACTTTGCCCACTCGGAATTTGGATTTGTCGATGAATCTGGTATATTGAAATTAAACACAGCTTTTACCCACAACCAAGCTCAAAAAATTGTGTTTGTCATAACGTAAATAAAAAAAAAAAATTTATTAATGAACTAAGATTAATAACTCAAATAAATAAACTGTTTGATTAAAAATATACAAATAAATAAAATGAATAAATAAATAAACTGTGGCTTCTTTCGACGGAATTACTGTGATTAACATGCAAAATTATGTACAGCAACCTGGTATTAAAAAAAAAAAAAACATAATGGTCTAACTTACATTACAGCGATTTTGAAAAATTCGTCCAGTAGTTTTTAGTTGATTCCAAAAAATTCACAAAAAAAGTAACTTACTTTTACCCAATTTTTGATGAGTATGCTAGACATTTGCATAAAAACGTTGAAATTAATACAATATTTTTGACAAAATCCTTGAACATATATTTTTCTGCAAGGCCATTCTGTTACTATACAACACTTTTCATAAGATATTCTTTCTGAGTGTTATTATTGTTCCTATTATTAATATTGATATAGATCTTTACTGAAAAAATTTAATTAACCCTTCTAAAACATACATATTAATTTCTTTTTTAACAAAATAAATTACGTAAGTGTTTACGTATGTTTATTTGAACACAAGAGTTACTGTTGGATTCACATATTATTGAGAATGGGTATATACGTGACTGCATAAGTGCTATAATGCAGAATAATAAAAGTGTATTGTTTTATTCAAAATAAACTGTAGCATAATCTGATCTCTACAGCACACAATAAACTGTTCTGGCAGAAAACGCATTGCAGCAGAAAATTCTACACACAGAAAGACAAAAGAAATGAAATTTTAATCTCTTAAAAAAATATATATTGTATGATTTTACACAGGCATACGCCGAGTAAAACTTCTAACAGGTTCTAATAAATCTCCATGAAAACAATTTTTACGCTGAACAATATTTTGTTCTCTCGACCAATCTGCTGTTTCTCCTAACATGTATATTTATCCCCTTTAACAAAACGAAACATTTAAACATAACTTGATGAGTATAATAATTATATAACTGTCCCATCATCATTTAAACGCAGTTATGGATGCATGCACAAATATTTTACAAGTACGTTCAGCTAATTAGTTTCGTTACTTTCAAAGCTATAAATATCATGGTAGGTTCAAATATTTTGTTTAAAGTTAATAAGCGTGTGGTTAGCCAACAATCATAGGTGTCCATCGTTATTGAAATTCTCGCGGCAACAAAATCAGCTTCGTGCAGTACTGACATGCATTTGGTTGGCTGTAGCGCAACCGAGTCATTTGATGGCCTTCTTCTGAATTTACTACTCGAGAGATCATTTGTAATTTTTCTGACTATTAGAATTACTGCAGTATTTGTTATTATATTTATTGATGCTTAACAGTGTCAAAAACAATCCAAATGAAAAGATTCCTACCACAAAAATCTGCATAACTTGATATTTTAGCAAATTTACGTACATGCCATTCCCTGAACTTTCTATAACAATATAAATATGTGAATTGCCAAAACTTTTACGATTGCCATATATTTTCAACACCTATTCCAAATGAATTGGTTATAAGTTGATACCATTACTAGGGCGTTGTGCATCCCACTCCATCATTCCGGTATAATTTCTATATTTATTTGTTGCAATTTCATTTATTGCGAGTCTGTTACAGTAGGTAGATAGAGCTTTACGTCGCGTTGACAGCAGGGTCGTCAGAAACGGAGCAAGTCGCTCAGAGAAGTGGGGACAGGAAACTGTTTATATCTTGAACACAGAAATAAATGCCATATAAATCAGCCCAGCATTCGCTAGGAGTGATAACGGAAAGCCTCAGGGTGACCTGATCGGAAATCAAAACAGAGTACTCCTGAAAGTGAGTCTGTTTTTTTCACCACTGCAACACCTCACTCGGTGCGAGTTCGATACCACGGATGTGTAGAGCACATGTAAAAATTTCCATATTTCTCAAAACTTCATATGAATAGCATAGGCTACATGAACCGTCGGAAGTTCCCGGTTTCTTGCATATTGTTACAAAATCTGTGAAAAGAAATATCTGTAACATTAAGTGATGCAGAATGCCAGATGTTATGAAGAGAATAGTCTTCGTTCTCAAATTATGGATCATTCGTCAATTATTAATCATAGTTGCAGAAGTTGGGGATTTGATAACTACAGTAGAATCCCGATAATTCGTATTGTGGAGGGACTGAATGATAAATATGAATTATCGAGATATTCAAATTAGCGNACAGTAGAATCCCGATAATTCGTATTGTGGAGGGACTGAATGATAAATATGAATTATCGAGATATTCAAATTAGCGGGATTACCAATAATCGGGAGTAAAAAAAGAAAAAAAAAACATAATAACGAGATTAATGCAAATTTGCATTAATATGTAATGATAAACGCAAGGCTACATATTATATATACATATGTATATATGTATAGTCAATAGTTACATCAATAAAAACAAATTAAATATTTACGTTTAAAAAAACCTGTAATTTTCTTTTGGTGCAAGCCTTGCAGACGGGTATTGTCAATGGCTTTGTCAAGTATGTTCAAAGCAGAAAATACTTCATCGCCAATGTCTGATTTCGCTAAGAAATGGTGCACGTTGTTGATGTATTGTTTAGCCACTTTAGGTGTAATTATTGGCACATCATCTTCGTCATCACCTTCACCATCAATGTTCTGAGATGGAGCCAAAATTTTGTCATCAGTTAGAATCCCCGTTACCGATAGGCAATCGTCAAAATGGACGAAATCTTCAAACGTTATAGAATTTTCTTCATTTTGAGGAAGACGATTCCAAGTCACAGGGCATTCTAAAAGTCTTGTTCAGTAACTGCTGATGAAAGTTCCACCTTCGTGAATCCACAAGCACGAAAACAATTTTTTATTGTGCTTTCGCTAACACTTTGCCACGCCTTGTGAGCAATGTTCATAGCTGAAAATAAGGTGATTTTATGATCTTTCCCATCCTCGATGCTGTCAAAGAGTTGCATCACTACTTCCTTGCAGTAAAAAGGTTTTGAACGTTTTAATTATGCCCTGGCCTAGAGGTTGCAGCTTAGAAGTAGTGTTGGCAGGCAAAAACACAACATTAACATGACTGAGCGGTGGGGTATTGTTGTGGGCCGTACAATTATCCACGAAAAGTAGAATTTTTCGCTGCCTTTTCTCCATATCAGCATTCACTGATCATATCCATTCCTTGAATCATTCACCCGTCATCCACGCTTTTTCGTTTGCACAATAGGTCATCGGAAAAGTTTTTATGTTTTTAAAACATCTTGGTTTGGCTGATTTGCCTATCATGAGCGGTCTTAATTTCTCAGATCCATCCATGTTGGCGGCCAACAATATGGTTACACGTTCTTTACTATTTTTTCCGCCATGACACTTTTCTTCCTTAAAACACATTGATCGGTCGGGGAGACACTTATAAAATAACCCCGTCTCATCGGCATTAAAAATGTTGTTGGGCTCGTAAGAATCGATTATTTCTCCCAATTCGTCTTTCCACTCAGAACAAACGTCGGCCAATACACTCACACTGTCCCCACTAAGCTTCTTAAATTTTATGCTGTGCCTTTTTTTGAGCCTATCAAACCAACCATTACTCGCACGAAAGTCTCTAATTCCCATTTTTTCTGAGAAAACTTTGGCTTTTTCTCTTAAAATGTTTTCTCCAACTGGTACATTCGAATTCCGTGCTTGCGCAAACCACCTTTTTAAATTCTCTTCTAGTTGTGGATACTCGCCAGTCTTAAAACGCTTTACTTTGCTGTCCGATGTCTGGGAGGCGATTTTGTCCTTGTTCTCTAGAAGCGATGTTATTGTGGAAGGAGGAACGTTATATCGTTTGGACACGTCAATTTGTTTATCACCACTGGCCTCGGCGTCAATGATTTTTTTTTCTATAATGGAGACACTTATTGCCTCTTTTCGGAGGCATGGCTAAGACCGAACTGACTAACTTTTCACTCGCTCTTATCCTTCTTACCCTCTCATAACCGTAGACCGGACAGCAAGGCGCCTGTTAGTTCTGAGAATCATAGACACATCGCCTCACAGCCTACTCTGCGTCATTACCTTCCCTTCAAACCCTCTTACTTTTCACTCGCTCTGCTCCTTCACTGCTCTCATAACCCTAGGCCGGACACCAAGGCGCCTCTTAGTTCTGGGAATCACAGACACATCGCCTCAAAGCCTACTCGGCGTCATTACCTGCCCTTCAAACCCTCCTATGTCTGTCAGTACCCTTCCGGTCTTTTTTACCCTGCCCGAATTGCATAAATCTAGAGCTGGTGTACAGTCTAGGGTTAAAAACGTTACGAGTTAACGAGATTTTTAAGTTGTAAATAAGAATTATAAGTCGTTTTAATTGAGCTCGAGCACCGAAATAAATACGTATTATCGAGAGGACCGGAATCCACTGTTTTTTTTTTTTTACGAATTAAAGGGATTTTCTCAAGGGACCGGCAAATTTGCACGAATTAGCAGGATATACGAATAATCGGGATGCGAAATATCGGGTATATTCATTTTGTAAACACGAAATAGAAACATAGAAGACTTTAGACTCTTAGAATATGTTAAACAGCAGGAAATGCCGAATATTATAAATGTTAACTGTATTGTATGAGACGTTGTTTACTTTAGTTTTTTATGCTTGCTTTCAGCACACAAAGTCACTCATTATAACGTTTCGAATTGTTTAGTGAATAGTCTATATACATAATAGGTTATATACTCAAGCATATGCATACGTACATGCCCACGCATACGTCCATATTTCATTCGGCAGTTTGTACAAATTGCATGTCTCTTCCAGTATATTAGTATTGACCATAGCCGAACCACTGCCTTTTTTATTTAAAGCGCTGTCCCTCAGCAGAGCGATTTTCAGCCTTATTGGCTCCGTATTATTATAACTGCAAAAGTTAGACCTACTGTGATACTATCGGCATTCAAACATCATCAATAATATACACATTAATACACTTACCACAGTAATTCAAACTAGGCATTCATGCTCCAGTTCTGCATTTGTGGTGGAAAAGTATAACATTTTTTTACGAATAGTGTTGCCCTTTTTTTCCTGATACGAATCATCCGTTTAAAGTCATTTTAGTACGTAGGCAGAAGACGTCATTTGCGCGGAAGAAGACTTCCTCACATAAAGATGTTTTGTTCATAGCCTATCCCAGGATTTATGGCGCATAATTTACAAGAGAAATTATTGAAATGTTAAGGTACCTTTCAATAATGAAGTAAATACAATACCTGTATATTTTATTAATGCTTTTGATATCAAAAACACCTCAGCAGTTAATAAATAGTTCTAAGTATTTAACTGATATTAATCGCCACATAAATTACACATCTGCAATGCACGTAATCATTGATTTAATCAAAACGTTATGATAATAATACCTGCTAGACAATGACTAGAAACCATAATTTGTTTTGTAATTAAAATAAAACGTTTAAAATAATGCATTGTACATGTAAATGTTTGTAAACTAAATATTTTTGCAGACGAATTCGTTTTAACTTTCCTTTTCATTCATTCTCCTGAGCCAGTAATTTTTGTGGTTCTTCTTATGACGACGCCAGCTCACATCTGGAGAAAGCCGAACCAGTGGTGGATGGGAACCCACTCCCAGGGTGACTCATGACTTTATCAAATAATCGTTAATCAAGTGATTCGGTCTTTACTAAAAATAAGTAAAATCAAGACGTTTCTGCCAATTCTATCCAAACCTGTACGTAACCAAGGTATGTAAAACTCAATACTGCGCGAGTCCTTTACTAAATTTGTGCTTTCATATCAGAAATAAAAGATAATAAGACAATACGCACGAATTTGTGCTTGTGTATTTTGAACAAAAAATACAAATACCTAATCTCTCTCGAATGGAATGGGCAATGCACATTTTCATAACAAAATACTGTAGTACTTAATGGTGCTGCAAGCGTGGGCCACGCTGCCTACCCAACCCAACTCAGCGGCACAGAAAAGCACGGTCCACACAAACCCTACCTGCGGGCGTGTTGTGACCCATCGAAGCTAGTCTGCTTCCGGACGCAACTTTGTGTTGTACCGGGTTCCAGACTGCGTTTCAGCGTTTGTGACCTCCCTTCCTTGCGTCGATCGCTTTCTCACGCTTCAACGCGAAAACTCTGCGTCAACACGTACTTTGCGACGACAGTTGGCAATACTTCGACGGTAAAAATTCTCTCCTTTGAATAAAATCGTGGCAAGTTTCTGTCTTTATAATTTTTCCCAACAGCCATCTGTGACGTCTCTGAAATGAACACCACGTGTGCGTGGAAGAAAATAAGTATTAAAATATATTAACAAACCTCTAGTAAACATTTTGAAACGTGGTCATCCAGCACGAAGTTGGGAACTGAAAATAATATTCTCTCTCAGTGTTATTTTATAATAAATAGTTCATACCATGAACGTTATTTAATTTCGTTCATTGTAATTTTTAACATCTAATACACATGAGTTACGGCGTGTAGGGCAAATAGTTGTGTCCACGCGGGGGGTTTTTTTTTTCTCTCGAATTTGTGAGAGGAGGCAAACATGTAGGGCAAACGCCGGTTACGGGATACAGAAGCGAAAATAACGTTTATGCCTGGAATCTCTCGGGGAAAAAGTGAAGGGCAGGCCCGTGTTTGGATCAGTTATGCAAGAAAATGCGTTGGGAGCAAACGTTTTGGGTCAAACGGAGTTCTCCCGCATGAGACACAATGAAACTGTTAAATACGTAATTATGTAACTACTGCCTCGCTAATTATTAATTGGCTGTATCACCCATTTTATAAAAATTATTCGTTTTAGTGTCATAACAGAAGAGTCAGGGTCGTTACTGAAAATGTTTCATTATAAAAGAATTACAAGTTCCTGTGCAAATTTTTGCACCTGTTTAATAGGTGTTCCCTGGTTGTCATTAAAAGGTGAGCGTAAATTAATATATAAAATTATGTATTAAAAAAATTGTTGCATAAATATGCGTTAGTAGTTCATTTGTTATATCCGTCATGATGGGTAAAGTAATTAGCTAAGCTTCTATTGTCGCATTTTTCAATAAATCCTCCTGAATATGAAACGGGGAGAAAAAATAAAAATATTAGTATGGCGGGTGACACGGGTTCTTGACGTTGTAGGTACAAATACAATTAAAGAAGGAAATTTGAATTTATACCTGTTTATATATTGTTTGCAATAATATATTACTTGTAGTAAAACATAAAATTGCAGAACTACTCGTTCCTACTGTTTGCAGCCGTACTAAACGGTTAGGGCCTACGTTAAAAAATGCAAATATAATATAACATAATAACCAATATAAATATAATATCATAAAATAACAAATATAGTAAAAAAAATATCCCGAAGATTGATTTCCAAGGTATTGGCTCACAGTTTACCACCTGTTTAATCAAAATAGGTGTGCTATTTTGATGTATGAGGTGATCGAAATATGCCAAGCTACAACTGACGTTTTGGATTTGGTTTGATTTTCAAGCGAATCCGTGATTTTCAACGTGTGAACTGTTACTTAGTGAAAATCCGGGTGATGAGGTTCTGCTGACTACTGTTGAGTCTTTGAAATGCCGTCACTTTTATAGGTAGGGTTTTAGTGATTTCAGTGAAGCAGTTTTCACTCACAGGCGAACTTACCAGGTTTTCAGAGATTTTCACTGTTTCAGTACCAGGTTTTCAGGGATTTTCACTGTTTCAAATATTGAAATGTCGACAACAGAAAAAAAATAGCTGAAATTCTGAAACTTTGTAACTACTGCGAATGGGTCACCTTTAAAATCGCCCAGCACCAGATAGATCATATCACACAATATTCTACAATATAGCAAGCAATATTCAAACAAAACCATTGATTTTAGTTTACAGTCATTGCTTGTTGAAATGTGTTTAGGCGAAGAGCATTATGGCGTTTCCTATTTAGATTCCGCATCAGCTTTTCTTCAATGTAAAAAAAAAACAAGAAAAAATAAAGTTAGACGTGGGTGTATTTGCTTACGTAATAAAATTACAACATCAGGGTGTTTTCAAAGTGACTGCATTGCATATTCTCATTAGATTAATGGCTGTCTTAAAGTAAGATGCNACAAGAAAAAATAAAGTTAGACGTGGGTGTATTTGCTTACGTAATAAAAGTACAACATCAGGGTGTTTTCAAAGTGACTGCATTGCATATTCTCATTAGATTAATGGCTGTCTTAAAGTAAGATGCGTTCTAGCTTCGTATGTATACATATGAGTGGTAACATATTGCTTATCCTAATGGCATAATGTGAAGGCATAAAAACGAGAGCCAATAAAAACTATTCACAATTATGGCAGGTATGAGATTAAAAGTATTATTCTCGCTAGGCTTCTAAGCACTTTAAAGCATTCTTTAATTACTTTCACTTTGAAGTTTTTACTAGATGGCATCCATCACAGCACGCAAAAAAGATAACGGATTAATCACATTTTTATAATCTAGTAATTATGTAAGTTAAGCAAAAGGTCCACTATTACTAACGATAACAGTCAACGGATAAGACACCGACCTTGAGCTTTTTGTCTGCTCCCAGATATTTTTATAACTGCTTGAATTAATCGGTCTGTGCCCCTTAAACGAAATGAAATCATAGCTGAACTTAAAATTAAAAAGCATAACGGCCGGTTTGTTACGAATAAGGGGAAATAATCAGTTTGGAATTGAGGTGCGACAAACAAATATAATGCGATTGCTGCTTGGTGACAAACGGCCATTACTCTTTGCGCAGATACGATTAGTAAGTGTTAGAATACAGTAGCATGCACGCAGGATTTTATTCATGCAGCTTGCACCCATATTAAGCGACTATGTTTGTTCGCACATGAGCTTCCTGTTGTTGCAGCACCTTCACGTGGGGTTCACGGGGTCCAATTCTTGATATCTTGAAAATTAATTACATAGCATTTTCATATTGAAATTTTGCAGTGTAATTAATTTAATGGGGTCTTATTAGTTAGCATACGTGTCTCATTGCAAGCAGTTGGGTCTATTCTAATTTAAAAAAAAATTAAATATTTCAATGTAAATCTTTTTTTCAGGACAAACGAAAGCCGATGTTTTTTTTTCGCCAATTCATAAATTCGGTTATTGAAACATAAATGTGTTCATTCAAAAGTGTCGGAGTAAGCAAACATTTTTGTAAGCAACCCTCTGTTTACGATTTTTTATTATTCTGTAAAACAATGTCGCGATAATGCTGTATCTTTTTTGAACAGATCACTGTATCAAAAACCTATAGTCACCGCTTAAAATTTTGAAGACACTGAACGCACGGAATCTTGCCTATGCTATTTAGTATCGCCGTCGCAATGCTTCCTTACGGCCGAACGTGACCTTGGAGTGTTTATTTACATTTTTCTAGGCAGGTCCCTTAAGATTCTCGAGTAAGAGCAGTTTCCGAATGATTATTCCATTGGGAAATATTTTACCGGCTGTCAGTTTTATGTAATATTTCACAACATTCTTTGAAGAAGAGTAATTTTTTTTAACAATACCGGTAATATGGATGAACGAATTTGTGGTAAGAGGATTGCAGAGTTTGGAAAAGATTACCATACAGCAGCCTTGTGTTTGAGTCGTGAAAACGCGTTTTTGTTAGATGACAGGAAGTTTGTAAAGTGTCTACACTATAAATGTAAGTAGCCACGTATTCGTTTGTTAGTTTATGTTACGGTCCGGAGCAACAAGGGAATCTTTATCGATAATTAGTTATTTACAATGAGATACGCATTGAAAAGTACTGATATCAATATTTTCGAAATTAATGATATGTAGAAAATATAGGCCACTGCGGTTAAACTTGAACCTCCCCCCAAAATCTACACTTCCTCTTCGCAGTACGGCCCCTCTACTAGGTACCCAATGCTTTTTAAAAAATACTTGTATATTTGTTTATTTAACTGATATGACTTAGAACACTCGCATTTGACATTATTTTCTGTACGAGTCCAATATTAAACTGATCGAACACAAACCAATCGAACACAAATTTAACCCATGCCTTACCTGGGGCTCTAACCCAGAACCCTTCACACCGTAAGCTTGCTTAGCTAGGGAGGTTGGCCGTAATACATTTAAAACACGAGATCATTTTCTTCCTAATGATAATTTTAATAGTTATGCAGTGACAGGCAGGTAGCCTTTCACCATATTAAAATGGTTTATTCTTCAGAAATAAATGCATCTTCTATATTCTTATTTACAGTTTAAAAGTTAAGCTGAGTTACATGTGGAACAGCTTGTGTGAATCGTAACGTAATGGCGGCGGTTTCAGTTAATCAGGTTGTTGCTGCTCGTAAGTACCCGAAGTTTTGAAACGCCACTGAACTGGGAAGGTCTACAGCGTACTTCAAATTCAGTGAAATGAAGCCACCATTCCTTACGCTACCACTTTTTCAGTGGATCTATTTTCAATGCTCTACGTTTGGTGCATTTCTGTAGCAAATTTTCTTCTTGTCCGCTTGCACGTTTTTGCCACCGATTCACAGCAATCAGTTCCAGTTTGGAGGAAAATGTCGGGCAAAAAACTCTACATCTTGAAATTCGTTCTCGAGAATATATTTCTGTGGAAGTGAAAATATGTTTTGTAGCTAGTGCCGTGAAGTAAAAAAAATTCGAAATTTTCGTAACTTACTACTTGACGCTGTTGCGTGTCCGAGGTTCCGGAACAATCAAGTGATAAGAATGTCATGTGGCCTCTAGTTTCTGTAAGCAAACTCTGAGAAAGCTTGCAGCATATATGGTATGTAAATATAAATTATTGTAAAACTGCAATTTCGAAAATGTATATTCTTTTAAAATTACTTAAATGTTGACAACCTACAATAGTATTAGTTGTATAGCAAATTTGACGTAAATGAGTTCGTTACTAATAAATTTACTTTTTTTTTTTTTTAATTTTTTTTTTTTACGAAATTCGGGGATGCTGTGCACTTTAGACGCATCGTGTTCTGAAATAATTTGTTCAAGTGTTCAAAAATTGTTGGACTCACATACAAACAATGACACACGCATATAGACTTGCACGAGAGAATTATGTGCGCGCACGAGTACACCCACACACCATACACGCAAAAACAAAGGTACGCACGCACACAGTATTTTGATCCCATAATCCTTTCTTTCCAGAGGAAAGTGCTAATTAAAGTGTATGGTTAAACATTGTGTTCTGTAGTCTGGGCGTGGCAAGATAAATGAAACTAGCTTACTAGATGATATAAGACACTTTCAGGTGACTTCAAAGTTTTTATGATCTCTTTTAAGTTTTAACAATATACAGCTTCTTATAAAAGGTTTTTGATCGATAGGTTGATAATTTGATTGATGACTTTATTTATTGACAGTAAAAAAGCTTTTTTTTTAAGGTATAGACAAACAGAAAATTACAGTGAACAGCACAGACATTCTTGTTTAACAACATGCCAGCCAGATGCGGTTCTTCTGTTGAGTGGACTAGTAGAAAAATCCGCCTGGACATGCGCTGAAACAAAACATCAACATTAAGAGTACATAGTAAAACTAACCAAAACCCCAGCAATGATAGAGTATACAAACAAATAAACAAAGCACGGTAGTACAACTCAATAATAACATTTGAAAAAGGAAGTATATGCCGTGCGAAAATAAAATGTTAAGATGAAAACCAAGCCTGACGTGATATATAATGAATGTAAAAAAAACTAGTTATCAGTACGAGATACCACATTCCAATAGGACAAAAACTGCATTTGAAATGAGTTGAGATTAATGCTATCAGACAGAGGTAATGATTACAATATTTATGGTAGCAGTATTATTATATACAACAGTAAATGAGAACCAAAACTAAGATTGCATATTGTTATGAATTTTACTCTTAAGTCAATTCACATCAGTAAGGTTGCCGTGGGCGTAGCTCAATAATGAGTCATGATTAGGTAGAGCACAGCAGTATAAGATGGAGTTTATTGAACATAACGATTATACAATAACTATTTATGTCTATATTGTTCGGGGAGCTTAAATGGATCACCAAGATGCTAATTATTTGTATTAAGTATTATTACCTCATGCCATTNTACAATCTAATTGGAAAGTTTCCACCTTGTTCGTGTTGCCGGAGGCTGATTCTAGGAGGAGGTTAACGACGGCCGGACACACCCACCTTCAGTGGTCTTCTCGTTCCAGTAGCCCGACGACAAAAGACGCTGCTCCCGGTGTTATGCTGGCCCATATCGGGCGCGTTGTTTAATATTTCCGACCTAGTTTACTGGCCGGTGGAGGGGATTTCTGCAACTGTATTTTGCAAGGTGTTATTGCAATCACGCTCGTGTCCTGGTTCAATGTTTGAAGGTGTGATCAGGCAGGCCGTTCAGCTAAGACTTGATCACTTCATAACAATATGCACGAGTTGAAAGCACTACTGGTCTAAGAAGGGAGCTAATGCTTGAAAAGGCCGTTGGTAGTCTCATGACTTAAGACATATGTTACATTTAACAGCGAAAATAAATTAGACTGTTTATTACCACAGTACTTACTAGCCAGACTTTTTATCCTCCATAGGCGTGTGTTTCGTACTTACGATTTTTGTATGTGTGTCTTTTTGTAATTTATATCCTGTGACGCTGGTAAACTTCTCTGTAAGAACACGTGCCAGTTGTCAACCAGGTTAGGCCTAAATTTAGGTGAGAATAAACAAACAAATTGGAGGAACTTTTATATGTCACGTGAACTGCGTTGCGGTAAGTTGGGCATTCGTATTTTTATACTAAGCTAACAAACTCGTCTTATTGTGTTGGACATGAGTTCATAAAAGTAATTTTTTAAATACTATTTTTTTGTGAAAACATAGTAATCAGATACACTGAGTTTTGCTAGACGTCCCACCAATAAAGTGACAGTGATTGAACTGTAGAAAATGGCTAGTATATTTATGAACATCAGAACGTACGAGTAATGAGTCCCATTATTTCGTTAAAACTTTTTTAAGTTTGTTTAGGGAGAGTCAAATACGTATTATGTATATTAGCAACCCTTAATATTTCTAGATTTGCAACCTAATAAATGACAAATGTTCCATACTGTGTATATGCCAAAAAGTTCCATTATAGTTTAGGAAGTTCAATGAAAAACTTTTTGCAATGTAGGGGAGAGATATTTTAACGTAACTTTAATTTAGCGCCGATAGAGGCGAAGAAAGATGTGAACACAAGGCACCGATGGAATGCAGTGTCGGGAGGGGAAACGGGAATACGCCGTGAACACTTACCGACCAATGAAAACGTCTGCCACGTTTCCCAAGTGACAAAATCCGTGTTTGACACTAACGGGACTCGAACCTGATAAGTAGAGACCTGTAAAATTCGCGTTGTTATTAGGTAACATGTTAGACTTCACTTCCCGATACCTACTTGAGCTCTAGTCGTGAGTTCATTCGCTGCTGGTAACTTGTGACCACTTCACTGTAGATGGGTTGCTCAGCCGTTCATCCTTGACTATTGGCTAAAAGTGTCGCAGGAACGTGCTACACAACTTGTCGGCCAATGGCAGACGTCAAGCCAGCATACAGTATCTTGGAGTTTAGTCTGCAGACACAAAGAAACGCGAATTTTGCAGGTCCCTATTGATAAGTTGTGTGGACGAGTGGTCGGAACATAGGCTGGATGAAATTAATTTATTACAAAATGGGACAGCCCCGTGACCTTGGGAGGGTAAGGCATATGCTACGAAATTTTATAAAAAATTATTTTCATGGCATTATTTATTTTCTTTTTTAAAAAATGTAAAGATAATATGTAACAAAAAGTTTTTTTTATATTATGTATTTGGTTTTTTTAAGTAAATATATGAAATGTAAAACATTTGTTTGAACAACATTTAAAATGTTTACGTCGTTTTTAATCTGTAATGCTCAAGCAGTGTATTTTCATCAGTACACAAAAATTAAACACCATAATATAGATGTAACATCTTATTTACGTATTTTTCTAACTTTTATTTGAAAAAATTTATTACCTCCCTTTATTTCTTAGCCTTTTGAAAACAAAATAACAAAAACTACTGATGGGACGCTTTAAATAGTTTCTAAAAACGAGGCAGTCCCTTTCTAAACGGGGCGTGTGGGCAGCCTGTCCGAATACTAGGCCACTGAGGCCCCTTGCAATCCGCTAATTTATCACGTATATACATGAAAAAAAAAAAACAGAAGCAAAAGAAATAATTTCTGTATGTACAGATGTTTACCTGACATTTTAAATTCAATTTTAAGACATGGAACTACTTTCTCTCTGTCGTTACCAACTTAAATTGGCCGCACACCGCATACCAGTCAATGTGCACGTGGAATTATATGCAGGTAGGGACGGTGACATTTTTCAAAGGTTGATTTCAAAAGTGCTCAAATAACCTTGAAGAACTTATACTATACTGTACCTCATCACACGAACACGTAACCCTCCATCCACTTGGCGAATCCCGCAGAAGTCCTGCCTAACAGAGGAATTCATCGCCCCCCCTCCCCTTATCTAGGTTTAGGTAGGTCCGTAACGGGTGACCTTGAAGCTTTTATCTGCGCGTCCCAGTTGGTGCCAAGGTACATCTCTCTACCCCCCCTTGTCTTATTGCTAACTGTTGCGGGGACTGTTTTAGCCACACCAGGACTATGGCCGGAATCAGAATCAGTCCGCAGTGCCGCAGCTCGGTGTCGTGCGTTCCTACGCGGGCAAGTCGGGAAATTTTCCCTCCCGTAAATTTTAAACGGCATTGTTGACAGTCTTGGTCGAGCGTGTTTGGTCTTGTTATCAGTGCGCGAGGGTGTGTGCCTCGTTTGCGCGCGCAATGAGCCAGTACCTGCTGAGAGGTGTCTGGAAATAGACGTTCCTGTCTCATGGACTCTTACCGCCTTCAGCGTGGGTGAGTTGCATTACTGCTCAACGTTGAATTACGAGCCGTCGTGTCCTTCCATCACGTGACTTAACAGCCAGTGAGGTGCATTTAGTTATTCCGTCTTCCCACCAACTGGTCCCATACAATAAGATACTCTCTGCGAAGTCGTCGTTTGCGCGAATTTGCGTATCTCGGTATATAAATGTTCTGGGAATACGAATTTTTGCCTGAAATGGTAAATATAAAGAAAAGCTAAGTTTCTATAGTTTTGCTTTTGTAATATTTAATGCATTCCAAGAGGAAAAAATATAGTGAGAATAGTAAAAAAAAATTTCGTTTTTAGAGCTTGCCTGCGGAGTTTCCTTCAGAAGTATGGGAAAAGTAAAACCATTATTACTCAGTGTAATCTGTGGGCTTTTGTTTCGTATTGTAAAGTCCCACTCTTGCAGACCTATTACAGTTCTAATTTACGTATTACAGTGCAACGACGTGCGTGTAGGAGCGATGGGGGTACTAGGCGCGCGTAAGGGGTGTTGATATCGGGAAAAAAAACTATCGTTTTTATTTATATTGGTTATTTATAATAAAAGTATCGTTTTGCAAAACCAAAATATCGAAAGAAAAACATTGATTTCCGATACATCGGAATCCGATATTTTATGTATTAATGGACTTGACAAATGTAAAATTGCTGAGAATGTTACTTATTAAGGGCACGAGGCATTGCATGTTGCCAAAGTAAACGTAGTAATCTTTTAATTCGATTTTTGTTTTGAAAACCAGATTGTTATTAAAAGAGCATTTTGAAAATATTTATTTCAAATACCTGGAAAAAGATACTGATTTCGATAAAAATACAGTTGAAATACATTTATTTATATCGATATATCGTTGATATGATATAGTTATTTCGATATATCGATATGTTTTTCAAAATTCCTAACACGTGTGTCACACGTATCGCCCCCTTGCCTCTTTGTCCCGAACGTACCTAACCGGTTTCTGCGTATAGGACCCTTAACTTTTAACAGAACCTTAACTTTTGACAGACTGATGTATTAGTACAACCTTCTGAACACGTAATTGTTGAAAATACACTCTGTTCATTAGGTAAGATAACACGATGTTCCGTGTGATAACTGTAGGCAACACCACAAAAATGTGCATGAAAATATAGTATGGATATAAATAGCCACAAATTTTGCAGATATGTCATAGTTAATACTCAGTTTTGAACTGTATGCGAGTGTGTACGCACAGGGTCGCTAATCGATTCCACCTTTTTGGAGAATTTTTTCTTCGGCGAACAGTTTCGGTTGTTTCATTTGGTAGAATATGTCGGATGTCGGTCATGAAACGTCTTTTAAATCTCTTGACTAAAAGACGGATGGACGGACTATTGTAACTCTGGCCTGGGACCTGGGTCGCCGCATGCTCGTGCAGTGAGGAAATCGCATCGATCGTGGTTCGCTCTCAGCCCGCGGCATAAGCGGAGTGTTGTAGCTTCTGGTTCGGAAGGTATTTCAGAGGTTCCGTTACCGTTCGATTGTAAATGCTCAATCGCACGACAAATACCTTCAAAGTTATTTTGCGCTGACTTTTGAAATTCCACGATATTAATACGGCCTTCATTTCGTCCCGAAGCCGAATAATGCGCCGGGACAGGACGATGTTTTATGCAGAATTTGTTGCGAATTGGCAGGGACAGGACCATTACGTTCGAAGAAATATTTGTTTGTATAGTTTCTACAAGTGTAGACACCTTCTTCAGCAGAAGATTCATGAGGTCGGATTTTTTTTAGCAAATAAAAATTTTGTAGTCAGGACAACCGCGTGTTTTTCCGAGTTCAGCTGTTAATCATATTTCGTTCAGTCAGCAATATATTTGGTAATGGCAAGCATAGATGCATAGATTTCTTTGCAGTTGTTTAAACAAGAGTTGTATTGGCTAAAATATTTTTTTCTTTCTTTTCATTTGCCATGGAACGTTTATTTCGAAGTTGCAGTGTGCAACTGCATTGTGTGCAGCATAAACGCACCTCGTTGCATGTCGTTAAAAATAATTTCTGTACGATTTTCAAGCAAGTATGTTCCCCAAAACTAAATTAAAAATAGGAATTATGTAAGTTAAACTTTGNATATTTTTTATACTGCCGATTATATTAGTGTTGAGTAATGAGCAATTCATATATAACATTACCGGGTTTTGAGTTAATGGAATGCATTTGTAAATTAATTTTCACAATCGTTGGTGGAAGCAGGTTTAAGGTTTTACAAAATGACTAAGAACTGTGGCGGCAGGGATGTTTATGCCCTTAACCGCCACAGTACTTAGCGAATAAAATAAACTGAATTTTATCTGACACTTATTTAGCAGTTGTCCCGAAACTGCTTCTTGTAGCTCTTGGGTTTTGGGACGCAAGGGATAAAATTTCTTTTTATGACGTGGATATTGGTGTGGTTACCTCATGGTTACCAAAAAAAATTCGAAGCACTGTTTTAATATTGCATGAAATGTACGTAAACATATCGATCACTGCTTGCTTAAAAAAACGCACACCTTCAGAAGCAAACTATTTTTTTTCAACACTAGTTGAATCCAAAAATGTTAAGTTATCCGTGAATTTGCTATAGCGCGCTTCAGTCCTGTATGCACTTGTGAGCAGTTGAATTCGAGACACCTGCCGTTTTGGCGAAATTGCGTCGTCGTCGCCTCGTAGAGTTGAATATTGCCCAGCCGCGCATGATTGGGATATCGTCAAGCGTTACACAGACCATGTGAGTAATAGTCGAGCAAAGAATCTCGGTGTATCGCGACCAGATCGTTGGAGGTCGTACCTGCGGGGGGCACTCCATCCCCGACGTCGTGCAGGCACTGGTATTTCCACGGGCCAATGTGTCAAGACCCTACCGTCAGTTCGTGGATTCTTGGAAAACCACCGCCGCCAGTGACAACTGCCGTGGCTTACAACGCACTGACGACCGGGGTCACCGTCGGTTATCTCGGTTGGTAACAGCGGTTAGACAGGCAACGACAGTGCAGCAGATCACCCGCCGCTCCACTAGAGGGCCTCTANAGTTCGTGGATTCTTGGAAAACCACCGCCGCCAGTGACAACTGCCGTGGCTTACAACGCACTGACGACCGGGGTCACCGTCGGTTATCTCGGTTGGTAACAGCGGTTAGACAGGCAACGACAGTGCAGCAGATCACCCGCCGCTCCACTAGAGGGCCTCTAATTCAAGTGCACATGAGTGTACTAGGGGCGCAAATTAAATTAATTCATCGACACTTATTTGGAGTGTTGATGGGCGCATCTCGTGACGTCAGAGGGAACAGTCGCAGTTTGACCCGCCGGTCACTGGCACGGCTCCCAGATGTGAACACTGCGGCGAACAGCTGTTGGCCACACGTGCTGACCAATAGGCATCGCTGCCGGCGTGCTGCCCTGACCTATTTTATTTATAAAACAATAACGAATTCACACACCACCAAAGTTAAGCCAAATTTTAATTGCATAGTGTTTTATTTTTCAACTAAATCCCTCAAGGTCACATCCTGCCATAAGGAAGCATTGCGACGGCAATGCAAAATAGCATAAACAAGCTTCACGTGTGGTGTTTGCTTAGAATTTTGAGCGGTGACTAAAAGTTTTTAATACAGCAATCTGTTCAGAAAAGATACAGCAATGTCGCTGTAGTCTGAAACATTGTTTTGCAGAAGAATACATATCGTAAACAGAGGGATACCTACAGCGATTTTTGTTGACTTTGACACTTTTCAACGACCGCATTTATGTTTCAACAACCAAATTTATAAATTGGCAATAACATATCTACTTTCATTTGTGTCCTGAAAAAAAATTACTTTGAAATATTCCACTGTTTTTTCTTAAATTGGAATACACACCTGCTTACATTGAGAACCACATGACAACTGGGGAGGCCCCTTAAAATTCAGCGTCTTGTGAAAAACGAAAACATCAGTACATGACAATGCGTGTGTCTAAAACAATAGAGAACTGGAAATAACACGTACAAGAGAAAATACATGGGAAAAAAACCTGCACGTGAAAATATTAACTGTAAACAATAATTGAATAACCTCATTACAAAGAAATGCGAACATGAAACATTCACAAAGATATAGAGTTAAAAAAATGGCCGGGACATATAATAAATGGCAGTAAAACGACATGGTTTCTTCTCTCTTTCTTTCCTCACCGTTTACGCTCATTCTCGCAGTCCGTTCCTTTTTGAAATTTTAGTGGGAGTATTTTTCTCGTGGTCTTAAGTTGTCTTACTATACTTGTGTCTGTGTTAGCCTACATTTTTGGGTTTCTATCCACATTGTTATACACATTAATTTATTCTCGTCTCATGTGGTTTTCGTGTACAACCTTTTGAACGTAAATAGCCCATCTTCCGCATTTTATTTTCGAAAGTTCGTTCGGTCAAATTTTCTACAAACTATTTACGAGATTTAAATTTTTCTGCAAATGTTTGCTATCATAATTGCTAGGGACAGGGAAATTTCGCGTTTTAAACAACTAATAGGCTACACTCCACCGTACTATGTATTTTCGAGTCTCAGATTTCAGTTCACTGGCTGCTGCCTCAGTGTCTACCAAGTTTTACCTCAGAGCAGGTGGCAAAGGCTACGGCGGTTGTTTTCTTGCAGGCCTGTTATTGGCACAGAGTTCACCTGGACGTATCTAATAAACTGTGATCCAATTGCGAACATAACAGAAATGTACACGTGTATGCAGTCTAGTTTGCCATAAAATGAATTCGCGAAATTTTCCAGTTCCTAATGATTGCTTCCGCTCGTTACATATCATCCTAAGTACTGAAGAAGTGGAACACCTCTTATACTTTGGCTGGATGTATTCTCTTGAAAGTCGTTTTTTTAAAAATCAAATTATTAATTAATTTAATTTAATTGGCACAGTGCTGTTTGCAACGTATATTTTCTTCTCAAAAGATAATACATTTTCTTAAGACACTTACTTTCTCCATTATTGGGTGACGCAGAAGTATTTTTTTTTGTGTTACTGCAGATCTTTGGTATTGTTCTATAAAAAATAGTTTTGTTTGCATGAACCAGTTACACTGAAGAGCCAAAAAACTGGTACACCTGCCTAATATCGTGTAATATCGTGTAGGGCCCCCACGAGCACGTAGAAGTGCAAGACGACGTGGCATGGACTCTACTAATGTCTGAAGGCATGCAGGAGGCAATTAACNTGTAATATCGTGTAGGGCCCCCACGAGCACGTAGAAGTGCAAGACGACGTGGCATGGACTCTACTAATGTCTGAAGGTGTGCAGGAGCCAATTAAAACCATGAATCCTTCAGGGCAGTCCACAAATCCATAAGAGTGCGAGGCGGTGGAGATCTCTTNATCCATAGGAGTGCGAGGCGGTGGAGATCTCTTCTGAACAGCACGTTGCAAGGCATCCCAGATATGCTCAATAATGTTCATGTCTGGTGATTTAGGTGGCCAATGGAAGTGTCTAAAGTCAGAAGAGTGTTCCTGGAGCCACTCGGTAGCAACTCTCGACGTGTGGGGTGTCCCATGTTATCGCTACCTCGGAGATGCTATGTCCCATCTCTCGTGCGGCGACTATAACACCTGTTCAAACTCACTTAAATCTTGATAACCTGTCATTGTACCAGCAGTAACCGATCTAGCTGCCAACGGCATCACGTTACTCTGATTGGTTCCATACCTCTGTTATTTGCATACGCACACTATACCAGTTTTTTTTGGCTCTTCAGTGTAGTTCGAAGCGGGGACTACGGGGTATGTTGATGTCTGTGAAATGCTTCGTACGTGCGTTCGTTTCAGACCGTTTGGACGCAGTGAATCAATTTGGCTTCATGTCTACGGAACGTGGTGGCCTGGCTTTCTGCTGCACACGTGTTTGTGGGCCCTGAAGTCGTTTTGCATTGCAAGCTTACTCTACGTTTCTCGAAACGGAGTTCCTTATTTTGACGTATAGCACACGGGTGTCGTTCTTGTACAAGAAAGTGACCATAGAGAATGAACAAGGATACAAACACTTATATGTACGGGCAGTGATATTTCGCGAAACGATTTCAAGACAAGATACAGTCCAAAGCACTGTAGGGTCGTCCAACTTCTTTGATTGGCTAAAAAATGTTCTGGCCCGTGTTAACAGTTTGCGCACGAATCGCGAAGGTTCAGTGCCGGAGTTACTTCGTCCTGAGTGGCTTGGTCAAAGACGGACACGGCACCAGCAGCCAATGGAGGTATAACAACAGCTGAGGTGTGTATATAGTATTGCAGTGTAATATGAGCTCAGATTTTTATGCGAAAAGTCACTGGCCCTACTTATATGCATCCTATAGCTAGAATGCAAGAAATTGTGTGACATACGACACTAGTTTGTAAGCAAGAAAGTACGTAAGCTGTGTTTGAGGTTTCTAATAAAGAAGTTATACTTAAAAATATAGGAGAAATGTATGCTCTAACGAAGCACGAATTAAAATATTCAGTCCAGCAGAAACACTTTTATTTTTCGCGCTCATAAACGTACTAATAACTGGTTTATAAATATATGTTTATTTGAATTATTTATAAACATAAATATGGCTGCATAGCAATAAAATAAGTTATAAAAACGAACTAAAAAAATATCTATTTATTAAGTACACATGCCTAATACTATTTCCTGACATTTCACTTATAAAAAAATAGTAAAATTAGAAAAGCCTCTATATTTTGACAAAAGCAATTATTATTCAAACTTGTGTCGCGAATAGTCTAAGAATATTTTAGAAAGTATAAAACAAAATTACCGTCTCCTGAATATCATGTACTAGAAATTCGTAACACAATTGAATCGATAAACTAGAGTAGGGACGTAACAGCGTCTAGTTTGTTGTTCATCTTGGTGCTAAAAATAACGAGCTATACAGCGTGTTCGTAAACATTGCGCAACCAAACAGCAAAATGGTAACGCAGAAAAATCTGCTAACACGTGCAACAACCATACGTTCTGTTCGACGTGACGAGCGTAAATGTAAATCGAGTTTTATTCGGCTGGAGCGAGCTGCGGGAAGGAGGGTCAGATGGGGTCAATGCAGAGCGATGCGTGTCGGCGGCAGAAGAAGCTGGTCGGCCCGTGTTGTCGGCGTCGAACTGGTTCCCGGCGGTGCCGCGGGCTATTCCGGGACACTTCGCCCCGACGTNGGGGGGGGGGGGATCTCTGGTGGACCCGGCGCCTGCGAGCCCCAAGGGCGTCGTCCCTCTTACGACTCAACAGAGCACGCAGCCAGCTGCTATAAACAAAGCTAAGGATAGCGATCACGAACCTACAGGTCTGGTCACCATAGTCTATTCGCGGTTTCTTCACACTTTTCGAATCAAACCTTTTGAAAAATCACACGTGTGACAAGCATGATTTTCATGGTTGTTAACTAAACATGTCATGTATCACAAGCGTTTTATACTTGTGTTAACATATGTAAATCATATTTTTTTTTCTTGGGGGGTCGCGGTGGCTGAGCGGTTAACCTGCTCGCCTCCCATCAATTCGAACCGGGCTCAATCCCCGGCCGGATCACTCCCGGATTTTCACATGTGGGAATCGTGCCGGACGATGCAGCTTGTCGGCGGGTTTTCTCGGGGATCTCCCGTTTCCCCCACCCTTTCATTCCGGCGCTGCTCCATACTCGCCTCAATCACCCTCATCGGCTCTCAAGACCTCGCTGTTAAGAGCCGCCCAAATCTCTTTACTGATCCTTATTTTTTTTACTAAATTTAACCTAAATTTATATTTTATCTATAAAGAATAATATTTAATTGATCTTAATATGAATATAACAGGGAGAAAATAGGTTTATTGGTAATTCCTGGTAGGAAATAGTTATAATGCAAAATATATTTACAATGAGTGCGCACAAATGCGGTGTGCTTTCCCTTTGGTGTAATTTTATAGACTCGGTTAAGCTTTGTTTGCATGATGTGGAGGAATTTCGAGGAAGTAGAACTGTAGCAGGGCTTCAGAAAAGTTGGAATTAACCGTGAATGGAATATAGTCTATTCTCTCACATGGTAAGGCAACCCTCCTGTTGACTAATTCACATTACAGTCGTGCGTAATGTAAACATGCCTTTTGCTACTTCATGAATGTCCATTACTTGTACAGAAATATGCTGGCAATCAGCGAAGTGATAACATGCAATAATAATAAATGCGTGAGCCGGTTCCGACATGTTTAACTGGCGTCTAGTTTTCAAACAATGTGGTATCCTTGTGCTAAAAGAGTTTTCTAGAGGAACGTATACCAATGCAAGTATGTAATAAATTCCGTTAAAATGGCAGCTGCTGTTTTAATGATAAAAAATATATAAAAAATGCAAACGTGAAAGTTGTATTATTTATGTTAATTTTTCTCCATTGTAGTTAGTTATGGAAACTTTTGTTTGGGATAGTTTTGGAAACCCTTGTTACGGGAAAAGTTTTCAGATGCACTTCTTTGCTAATTGTTGGTTGAGCTAAATGAATCGGCGAGGGGTTGAATTTTCAAGCTAGTAAGTTATATGGTGGTCGCAATAGGCATGATGACAATTTTTTAAAATACATTAAATAATGTTCTTACGCTTCCACTATTTACTAAAAATCTATAATTTTTCCAGGAAATTAAGGTTTAATAGCAATAATTAGCCATTAAAATAGTTATTTTAAATTTCGC
>NQII01002656.1:156719-197695 GCA_002778355.1 Clitarchus hookeri | reverse complement strand
TACAAAATATTTTATTGAAGTGTGCCTTGCCAGATTTTTCTCGTGAATTTTAGCAGTGATCACATTTTTTCCCAGGCGGTATTTTTTTCCCTAGTATACTTACGAATTTGAAATAGTAGGTAGAAAACAGAAAACTTAAGGCAGAAACTCATCGGCATTTTTTTTTTTAGCGGGAGTATAAAATAAATTACGAAAAACAACCTCCTGAAACTGTCTACCTGTTGACTGAGTCAGGCACGTTACCGCATGACCAAACCTGTACTCATTTGCGTTTGAAAGCAAATTACGTCATCGCAGTAAGTCCCCGATCCCCCTTCCAGTTAGACTTTATCGCAGCAGGTAACATAACACCGCCTTAGCCAACGCTACGATTCACTGAGGATTCAGAAAATTTCACGAATTTTGTTACTTTGGATAATCGTAGATTAAACATTGTAGAAGATAGCAAGTGAATTTTATTTATTTATTATTATTAGGTAGTTGAGTAAAAAAGAATTTGAAATGGTGTTATCTTGTGGTCCATTCTGTTTAAGTAGGTGCCAAGTTTTGTTATTGGCGACAATCTCTAGCTTTGACACCCATCGTCACTGCGGAAAATTTAATACAGAAATTCAAATACGAATACATTGCACACATTTCGCGACCCATCGCAAACGCGTTCGGGAATGTCTGTGCGCATGCGGTTGACGTTAGTTTTGACTCGTTATCGGAAGCAGAGAGATTGTGATGTTACTTCCGTATTCTGCGACCTTGAAAGGCGACAGTGAAGCTTAGAAACGTTCTTGCATGTTGTTACAATTTTCTCCAAAGTCAGTGGGCTGGACCAGGTTCGTTAAGGGATGGAGGTCTCAATAAAATAAAATTATTAATTTACAATAACTAAAAACAATATCCTCTCGACCCAAATCCTCACAATAAATTGATATCACTTGCTGTTTACAATTAATGCATTCAATCAATACAATTTACAATTACCTCAAAGAAAATTAATTAAATTAAATAACTAAAATCAGTCTCAATACACCGTGTATTAAAACCTATTCAGTTATTTTTATAAATTATTTATCCATATTTGACAGTTCCAATATGTACAATAAAAATCCGTATTACATGTTCATTCTGGTATTACATATTCATTCAGTCCAGGTCCCACCAGCCTGCAATGTTCTAGAGTTCTCCGAGCGCCCTCACGCACAGTAGCCGTCACTCGTCAGGTTTCACGCCCTCTCGTTCATTCACACCACGAACACCTCGTCCACCGCCATCGTCTCGCAATCTCACGTCGTCGTCCGTCCCTCACCGCACTTGACTTTGCTCCAGCACTCAGCCAGATGGCCTCCACCAAAGACTCCCGACCTTTAGACGACTGCAATATTTATAGGGTCGTGGGCCATCGCCCAGAAATATCTGTAATCGCCGCGTTGCACCGAGGGTCCTAGTTCCCAGAATATTCTTGCGCATCCTCTACACTTGTCGGTTTCTCCAGCAGGGGGGAGGGGGAGGGGACTGTGACGTCAGCCGTGTCGCCGCTGTCAAACATCTCCTTCCCCTCTACCGGGCGAGAAACGGGTCAGCTAGCTGATCTGCCTGAGTGGAAGGGGATAGTCGAAGTGGGTCACCCTAGAGCTCTGTATATAGGAGAGTATGGCCGTTGATTGTCCGAACGGATGCCGCCAATAGCGCGCGGCGGTTGGCCAAGACGTAGAGCGACGCCATCTTGTCCCCAACCTAGCCGCGTGGTATAATGCAGTTGTAATGGGAAAAACACGTATTGCGCTTCATTGATAACTATGCCTAGTTGTGCTAATGGGTGTAATGCTGAGATTAAAAGAGTGTACTATGTCGCCGGCTACCTTCAGACGAAAAAATTATCGAACGAAAAGCAATCTGATTACAAAAAAATTCGATGAAAAGATTGGATACCAGGAGACAGTGCTGATCGTTGTTTGATCAAGTATCAGAATCGCCCATTAACTTTTTAAAGTGACTAGTGCATATTGCATATCAATGTGCATGAGCTTATTGTTTTTTTTTTCATTGTTAGTTGTATATCTTTTCTCTATAAAAATGTGTTTTACATATCAGCATAATATCTTAACGGCTCGTATGTTGCAGTAGTCAAAGAAAGCATGTTTATTAAAGTTATCGTATAAAAACAAACATAAAATATCTCGGTATTTTTGATACGGAAGACTGGGGGATATAATACTTATACCCTGTTACTTGAGAAAAATGAAAATGATTGTGTATACCATGTAGAATAAATACAGCAGTTGTTTGATGGTGTATCTGAGAGCTCTCATTTTTTTCTCTGTACTTAACCCGTCGTCGATTTATTTTTACAACACGTCATGCTACAAACCAAACTTGGATTGCATAATCACTGTGGTAGTTTGTAGTTGTCTTTCGTCGCAAATTGACGGCTTTGCATTTCATCCAGGCCTAACGCCTCCACACAGATTTAGAAAAATGCTTAAAATTTTGAACTGGATTTTGTTGCAATTAACTGATATTCAACGGGATTACGGTATTAGTTTACTGTAGATTAAAACAACATTGTTAAAACCTTTAAATTGTATACTATTTCGTTTTAATAATTGTATAAACATTAAATTGACAAGAGAATATAATTTTCGTAACTTTTGTCAGAGGCTAGCTGAGTATGCAGCATGTCTGTAAAAATTAAATTTTTCTGTAGCGGCGATGCATAGTCATAAACCGGTGCGACATGCAAAACATTTCACCCCGCCTCGTAAAAACTATTGAACTTACAATAGACTTGCGTGCAGAACATTAAAATTCGATATTTTTTGTAAGACTTTGGTAGTGTAAATATAGAATTTTCTGCGAAACTCACGATTTCAAGGTATTTTTTAACATTCCATGTTCCAGCAGGTTTTTCGGTAAAAATTAGTTGTGACATCTTAATTTTTTTACAGGTCAATCGTAACGCGTGCATGAAATATGGAAATTCCATAGGAATCCCCACGATGTGTAGGATTAGTGGAAAAATTTTGATGAAATTTTTTTTAAATAACATTCAATAACGAGCGAGCTGAGTGACGAGTTGCGTTCGCCATTTCACTGCTAACGGTGAACCCCCCCCCCGAGTCGAATGGGGACAAGATGGCCGTGACTGGTTAAATGGCCCTACTCTCTATAAACAGAGTTCTAGGTCACCCCCTCCCCCCCACAGAGCCGGGTCCACGCGTGCGTTAACGGGAGCTTGCGGCCGGCGCGAGCTACAGCGCGTTAACAATATCGATATCAATAACGCTTGTTATATCAAGTTCAGCTCCCAGAGCTTGATATAACTGCTGAATGATCGATCTTCTGAAGATCGAATCACACGAGCTAAGCCATCGATGACCAGGTTCACAAAATGGCTTTACATTCTTGCGGTCAAGGAGGCCTTGTCCAGTGATGGTCGGCGCCTGAAATTCGACACGATTCGATTTGAGCTCGTAGTCGGCACACACATGGTATGTAGTCATGAGGTTCATGTTGACTTAAAAATATTTCTGTGCCTTAGCATAGGAGCTTAAAAAAAATTACATGTGGACAACTTTTTCCGAAAATCTGTTGATAAGACCTGCCAAACTAGAAGCCAGAGTGAGGCAAATCATAAATAGCCATAACTCCAGCCAGTGAGAAAAGGTTGGCAGAGATTGACTGATACAGAATCTTCCCTTTCTCTTATTGAACACCAAGACAGTTAGTCACAGGCAAGGTTTTCCAGGACCTAACATATAAACGCCTCCTCCAGCTTCTAAAAAGATTATATTATTATGATCTGTCTTAAAGTTTAGTTGGGAGATGCTGAATATGCCTAAATGCAAGGTACGGAGGAACGATGGTTCGTGAAACCAGTAAGACGTGGCTCCAGACGACCGGGAACCAACATTTATTTTTGAAATATTAACTACAGAAATTTGAGTTATCACGTCGAGCTTTAGTATTAGTATAAGGTTTAGTTTATTGCATCTGTAGAATCTTATAGCACAGGGTGTTGACTGTTAATTAAGCACTCATGAAATCAACCTTTTAAAAAGGTCAGTGTTCCTACCTGCATATATTAACGGGCTTACTGAATAACATGTGCCCAATAAGGTTGGCAACGATGGTGGGAAAGTAGTTCCATGTCTTAACGTTGAAGTGCAATGTAAACATTTGTGAAAACTTGAATGATTTCTTATAGCTAGAGCCAGTGGTATTTCGCGTAAAAATCGGAGTACACCGTAGACTTCAATACTATATACACACCTCAGCTGTTGTTATACCTCCATTGGCTGCTGGTGCCGTGTCCGTCTTTGACCAAGCCAGTCAGGACTAAGTAACTCCGACACTGAACCTTCGTGATTCTTGCGCAAACGGTTAACACGGGCCAGAAAATTTTCTAGCCAATCAAAGAAGCTGGATGACCCTACAGTGCTTTGGACTGTATCTTGTCTCGAAATCTTTTCGCGAAATATCACTGCCCCTACTTATAGCTCGTTTTTCAAATGCAGATAAGTGTAAGATTGATGAAATATAAAAAAAAAAAAATTCTATGCTAATAATTTTACAGTTTTAATCGGCTGATGCAGGAATAGTGATGAGGCCCATGACAATGTTAGTTTTACGTATGATGGAATAACAGCACGTGCATACAAGTAGCAGCAAGGTTTTCAAAAGTGCTCAGTTTGCCGTGAACATCTTATACGTGTGTGTACAGATATGTCGGACAAACGGCATGACAAGTCATACAAAATGCGCAATTCCATTTTCTGCACGCACCTGTTGAAGCTATCCATGGATCTTGGTGGAAGGTAGTTTTAGAGTAGCTTCTTCCAGATCGCTCGAAGTCTCCTCTTCCTCTCGAACATGTGCCAGAGAGTGGTCGACATCTGTTCGCCTCGTTAATCTGGCCAGGAAAATTTCACGCGGGCGAACAACAAAGCAGTTGTTCTGGTTGACCCGACGACCTTCGCATGCGCACTCCACTTGGCTGATCATTCCCAGTTTGGTGGTGCGCAGAGTTCATCGTCACTGCAGCAGTTTCCTTTTTCACCAGAAGGCTACCCGACGACTTTTGGTATGTGCATGCTGCGTAGTCTGACAGTGAGAAAACGCACATTATACCGGTTGCTCTTATAAGGTGTCTTATTTGGCACGGAATCGGAAATAAATTCACGATCGAAGAGCGATTTTAGTGATATACCGGGTGGGTGGGAACCCGCGAATACGGAATGCGGCATACGATTCTATGGCAAAATGTAAGGCGAAAATACCTTAAGGTGAAATTGCAGTAGAGGCATAGTTTCTAAGACAAACGACGTGAAATGTGGTGAAGAACTTAAATGCTATTACACACACACACGCGCTTTACAAACCTTTACAAACATTCACAATAGGTGTTCACTGTTGCCTCCGCGCATTGCTATGCATTTTGCGGCGCGTGTAATGCATGCGCCCTGCACACGGCCCAGCATGGGGACGTCAACCGTGGTGGTAGCAGCATGCAGCCGCGCGATGATGTCCTCAGGCTACTGGGGCGGCATCAAGCAGCGGCGGCGACATCAGGCGAGGCCACGCCAAGAAGTCCAGTGGAAAGAGGTCTGGTGACCGCGGTGGCCACGCCACAGGTCCCCCACGGCCAACTCACTTGCCATGCCCACAGCTGTTTGCCAATACTGAGCCCAGCTGCTTTCTTCCACCTTAACACTGCCTCTTCACCTACGCCACAGCGCCCCCACACCACCACACTCGTCCCATCAACACACACTTCCTCCTACTCGTCCCAGACATGTCACGTCGGTTTCCTCAGAAACTAAGCCTTTACTGCAATTTCACCTGAAGGTGTTTTCACCTTACTCTTTGCCATATAATCGTATGCGGCATTCCGTATTAGTGAGTACCCACCCACCCGGTATAAGCAATATGTTTATTCATCATGCACGTAGAAACTAGCCAGGACCTTCATATAACGAGACATTAAGTTGCTTAGAGCGTAGATGTGAAACCATTTCCAGTGCAGGATACTGGGCTCGAACCCAAGATCTCTCGATCGCGAGTCTTATACGGTACCGCACGACCGGACACACTCAGTTTCGGAGACGAAAATGTGAACTGCACTGGAGAGTGTCTCATTACGCACCTAAGAAAGTTGAAAAATAATTTGCGCGCCAATTTAATAAGACACACCTAAGAAGTTCCATGAGAAGTTTTTTTTTTTTTTNAAAGTTGAAAAATAATTTGCGCGCCAATTTAATAAGACACACCTAAGAAGTTCCATGAGAAGTTTTTTTTTTTTTTACATTTAGAACTTAAGTCTGAAAATTGAAAGCTACGTCTGCACCGAAGGTGATCTATGTCAGGTTTTTCTAGTTTTATATAATACTGTGAAATGAGCTAGATAATTGTGGTTTGTGCACTTCGTCATATACAAAGTTTTTATTTAGAGCTTTCTGTTAAATTTTTATAAAGTNAAAGTTGAAAAATAATTTGCGCGCCAATTTAATAAGACACACCTAAGAAGTTCCATGAGAAGTTTTTTTTTTTTTTTACATTTAGAACTTAAGTCTGAAAATTGAAAGCTACGTCTGCACCGAAGGTGATCTATGTCAGGTTTTTCTAGTTTTATATAATACTGTGAAATGAGTTAGATAATTGTGGTTTGTGCACTTCGTCATATACAAAGTTTTTATTTAGAGCTTTCTGTTAAATTTTTATAAAGTTTGAAAGAAAATGCATAGTTTTGACTGCTGTAGCAAGCTGGCTTGTTTTATTTCCTATTAGTAAAGACACCAACTGAACACGAGGCATAAGACTGGCCGAAATTTTATTATGGTAATAATGTCTTTGCATTATACTGAATGTGTTAGAAAATATATTTTTAACACATACGGGTAATTTTTTAAGGATTTTAGGTCGAAGCAAATAATAAATAAAATTGATTGAGGAATACAGCATTTCACAGACCGAACAGTTGCGTGTAAAACACTGATTAGTAGCAATATTATTGTACAGAAGGGGCAGTGGAATTTTTATCGTGATGAACAAGTTTAGGAAGTAGTGCAAATAACAATGTAAAACTTAATGTACAAAATCCACAAGTTTGCGATGTAAAGTACCGTAATTAAGAACTTGGCAGTCTATATTAATCTTGTCACTGTTGCAGTGCTTGTAGTCAGAGCGTGTTGACAAACTGCAGCTGTTGACAAAAGAAAGTACGTTGCCATTGTAACGGTGTCTCTTGATGTTGAACTGTGTTGGGTTAGTGTGAAATGTGACTTGGCTCAGCCATGTTCACCCTACGAAACCTAATTTTTCAAGACTGAAACATTTTTTTTTCACATCGTGTTTCATGAGATATTAATACCGGCTGTGCGGTGTCTGTGTTCTTCCAAAGGACCACCTAACAATTCGCACGACACAATCCAAACGATAGTATTTTAACTTTATTTGAGTCGATAATTCGTTTACTGCTTTGTGAGTCACGGCGCTTTTTACAATTTTGCGGACTGCTTTTTCATAAGCCAACTCAGACAAGGGAATAATTGTATAATAATTTTTGTAATTAAAATACATTGATTTACATAATCAGGTAACAGTATTCAGTGTCTTAAATTTAAATTAACGACGAGAAATGGTAACTTATTTCCACTTCGAAAATGTAGCTTATTTTGTTTATAAGTGAACGGCAATATACTTCATCTTAGAGAAATTTCTCCACAGGAAGTAGTAACGTCCGTTATGCGACTAAATTCTTTTGCTCATAAAACAAATGTTGGGGAGATATTGCCTGACAATTTTTGAAGTGGCAGAGGTCACACAAAAGGCAACAAAATGATAAATGTATTTTGCTTACAGCTATCAAATAAATGTGTTGTCCTTAGTAAAATTTCTGCACGGGTGCTTACTTATGTTAAGAAGTATAGTCCATTCTCGGTTACTTCCAACTTTTTTGAATCACTGCTAAAATTCTATTTCCAGGATATTCCTCCACCCCATGCAAATGAAGCTTATCCGAGTCTAGAAAATTACTCCAAAAGGACAAGCGCACCGCATTCGTACGCACTCAGTGTAATTATATTTTGCGTAAGAACTGTTTCTTACTAGGAATTACCAACACGCCTCTTTTCTTACCGTTGTAGTTCTTATTAACTATAACTAATATATTATGATTTATAAGTAAAATAGAAACAGATTTTCAACTTAACTAAAAATAAGGTACTTCAATGTCAACTCAAGATCAAAACGCTTGTAATACAGAACATAATTAGGAAACCATCAAACACGTAATTTGTGGTGTGATGTTTCAAAAAGTGCGAAGAAACAGCGCGAATGGACCGTAACTAGAGAAGCCATTGTCAATCTCGCGGGCCGCTTGCGACTCCTGGACCATACTTGTACGGCACCAGTTTTACTTCTGGGATAAAGTGGAATGTAACTGGCGTTCAGTGCGTTCTGAAGTTAAACGTTTAAACGTCGTGCGGCATGGCTATTGTGAGGTCATACTCGTGCAACACGAAATAAGTTAGTTGGTCATTCCGATGAATTGCAAAAATTACATTTGTTGACGATTCTTGCCCTTCCTAAAGTTAAGCAAATCCAAAGTAAGTCAGATCATATATGAACATTTGCAAAGCGTGATGATAGTTTGAAGTCTATATATGACACCAGATTTGGAATATTTGGTAAACAACAAGAGGTGACATACTTTTAGTAGTATTTAGTGTGTCTCGGCATGCTTTCCTAATTACATGATTTCATAGTGGCTGTTTTTGCACTTGTTTTAATTTTGTGCCGCATTACATCGTGTAAGTTTAAATGGATTAATGGTTTACCTAATAAAACCCACATTATTATTATCATTATTATGCTTTACTTATATGCGGCCCGTTATGTTCCCTTGATTACATTTTATGACTTACACTTCCAGTTTTAGTTCGACCCCCTGTACTAGAGGAAGTCGAACGAAAAGACCGGTTATAAGTAAATGCTGGCCTTCTCGCGTGAGGACCTCGGTAGAAAGCGCCACGAAGCGCGAAACGGGCGTCACCCAAGGTTGTTTTGCCTGTAAGACCTCGACCTAGTCGCCTGTTGAAGGTTGGTGGGCGGTCCTACAGGACAGCTGTCGCTTTTATCGCCCTCGTGCTTATCTCTGACGACAGAACACAGCTTGGTGTCTGTCTGTTGTAAGGCGTCGTAGTCTTCACAGCCTGATTCCTGATGTCAGACTAAGATCATATAGTACGAAGGGGAATTCGTACACTGTAACGAATGCAGGGATTCTGAACTATTTGTAATTTCGTGGCCAGATCTTCGTTCAAATCGGTAAGTGTTTTTTTTAATATGCGCACCTCAAAATAAGAGTTGCACCACTTGTAATTGATTGCGCATAATTGATGTTCTTTGTGACAGTCGGCACATTACAATGGACGTTTGTCAGGCAGTGTTTTTTTTTTTCGTCCCATACTTTCTCTTGGGCCGTGAGCAACAACTAGATTGAAAACTCCTGGTGCTGTAATATCTTTTTTTTAGGTGTGTATAAAGTGGGTTTTTTTTTAATAACCTGAATGTTAACCAAAACTTTGACTCTGAATTAAGAACTCTGATCGCGAGAATTTAAATGCATAAACAATATAAAGGCTGGTGAAATAAACATACGTATTAATTCCCAGGATTATTTCCCCCCCCCCCCTATTTTAAATATAGAGCACGTCAAAATTA
This sequence comes from Clitarchus hookeri, assembly GCA_002778355.1. Lineage (NCBI taxonomy): Eukaryota > Metazoa > Arthropoda > Insecta > Phasmatodea > Phasmatidae > Clitarchus > Clitarchus hookeri. The sequence continues at coordinate 187,981 of NQII01002656.1, read as the reverse complement.
CCTTCCAATGGCATATGACATACATGATTGTAATCNCCCATACTTTCTCTTGGGCCGTGAGCAACAACTAGATTGAAAACTCCTGGTGCTGTAATATCTTTTTTTTAGGTGTGTATAAAGTGGTTTTTTTTTTAATAACCTGAATGTTAACCAAAACTTTGACTCTGAATTAAGAACTCTGATCGCGAGAATTTAAATGCATAAACAATATAAAGGCTGGTGAAATAAACATACGTATTAATTCCCAGGATTATTTCCCCCCCCCCCTATTTTAAATATAGAGCACGTCAAAATTACCTTCCAATGGCATATGACATACATGATTGTAATCNTCCCCCCCCCCCTATTTTAAATATAGAGCACGTCAAAATTACCTTCCAATGGCATATGACATACATGATTGTAATCGTTATTTAAATTTATGAAGTGCAGGGATCGAAGTGCGTGCATGGAATTCAAGAGGGAGCAAGGTAAATAATGAGGTTTAAGATTTAATTTTCAATCTCAAGTCGTATTATGTATACATACGAACGCAATTTCTTCTTGTCCATTCAATGCCCGCTAGCAGATACACTCAAATAAAAGGCTTATCAGCTTTAGCGATGTTAATTTGTCGGTTTATAACTGCTTCTACGCTTTGGAAGTGAGGGATCGTTGTCGTGTGTGATAACGCTTGTCCTCTTTTGCGTCTTGCGTGCTGTCGGGTGTGTATATCAATGTCGAGTAAATCACGTGTTTGTGTCAATGTTTTCTTAATCCCAGGTGAATTACAACCATGATGCAACCGATACAGCTTGAAGGGCATATTATCGGATGTGCATCTCTCATTCGTACTTTATTGCTTGTTCTTCTTCCCTTATCTGAGCCGTAGCATGAAATTATTTTTATAGCCTTTATACATTTCGTATTACTCCTCCAGAATTAACCAACGTTTTCTCAACAGCCCAGGGGCCCTATTCTGTAATTTTAGCTTGCTTAAAGGTACTCATTGCGATCATAATTATGATAACGACAGCTAGAAAGCAGATAACTTGTAACTGTATTTATGTGATATTCTTTAACGCATTTATTTATGCCTGACTTTGTGATGACGCACTAAGTTATTGCAGCTTTGTAGGTTCTGTTCTGAAACTAACAACCTGCTTACTAAATTATGTATATAATACGGCCATTTCTTTGTTTCTGGTGCCACATGCTTTGTCAACATATTAAAATTTCAAATTATGAATATTTGTTTTTGAATACATTTACAAATGACACTTTTAAAATAAAGTTGCTCATCTATGAAATGCTAGTTTTTATATTGTCCTAGTTAATTTTGAGCGTCACGAGATAGCAGCACTACGCCCGTGACCCGGTCCGTCGTCTGTATCGCGGTTACGCTATGAATTGACAAATTGTTTACCCGGAAGTGATTTCGCCTGCTAACGAAAATCGACAATATGGGTAATGTTGAAAGTTGCAATAGGTGCTAGTTCAATCACTGGATTTCCTTATACGTTTTACTACTGTAATTATATTGCATATACATATAATTAATCACTGTGCATATTTTATACTCCACTTCATGCAAGTACACAAAATTTTGGACAGTTCTAGAAAAGTAGCGTGGCCACAATGTATCCTTCCACCACAGTCGTTTTGCCAAGTGAAGAAAACAATGTTTGTATACAATCCAAGTGCTATGATAAATTCCAACTTTTTGTGTTTGCTGTTGTTATGGTTAAGTTATACAGCTTAGGGTCTGTTAATTTTACTATGGGTGGTTTTTTAGGTGGGAAAAATAGGGTGTTGGGGAGGGGGGAGGGGGGAGTTAACGTCTTTCACGAGATAGCATTGTTTTCCACCCTTATTAAGTGACTATATAATTTTGAATAACACATTGTCTTGATGGAGCAGCGGGAAATTTTGCTTGTACGGAAGTAACATTCGGATTATTTTGACCTGAAAAGTTGTAACCTCACAGAAAAAACAAAACGCGATAAATATTATGCTGCTCGTACTATGCGAGCAATAAACTCTGCACGTAAATTTTTTTTAGCGGAGTTAAACTCATGCTCCTTGAATTTTCTGCTGGCGACAGTTTCTCTTGTGAAAACTCCCGTCCGGACATTGTCGGCCACGGCGCGGCACTGCCCAGGAAGCAGGGGAATGGGGTGGTCAAGGTTGTCCTGTAACTGCGTTTGTTATCGAGTCTGAACCCTCCAGCTCGACTACTGCTATTGTGCTCTTAATTTTTAGAAGGTGCATTCGGTTACTGGCCAGGTACTCTTACAAACTTTTTCGACAACCTTTCGCCTGAGAGTTACACAAAGGCAAATTAATTTTTCAGACATAAATGCAGACGTGATTATGATGTCATCAAAAGTGATAAAACACCCGAGGGTTACGCAAATGTGTTGGATAATAACACGGCACCCTATTCTCAACGAATGGCGATGATACTACTACCAAACAACCTTTCGCAGATCAAAGATCTCGATTCAAGACAGCTATATCTCGGGATATTGTTCTTTCATCTCAAGTAGGTGTTATCATTTTGAATTAAAACCGTTTTAAATATAGATTTTCAAGGGCACGTACCTCACGAATTACTGTGAAACATGGGTTGTATGTTTTCTATCTCATTTTGTATAGGGAATCACCTCACAGTATAGGGAATCACCTNTTACTGTGAAACATGGGTTGTATGTTTTCTATCTCATTTTGTATAGGGAATCACCTCACAGTATAGGGAATCACCTCACAGTATAGGGAATCACCTGTAGTCCAGGATCAGCCTGTATATGGCGTGGATACATCTGCTGACGTTGCTGTGGCAGCTTCATTCACGGTCTATTGAAAGCTTTAAAAAAAAGTAAAAAGAAAAAAAGGACGCTGCATGCATCTACTGAAGTTAGAACATGAGCACCCACTGCCATGCCCACAATAATGTTGAGTTGAGTTGAGAGATTTGGGCGGCTCTTCGTTGAGCTCGCAGGTATGGAAATACGACGCGCCTGGGGTGGAGCTTCGGGGTCGGGGCGTGGTCAACTCGCGTCACGTGATGCCAGAGTTAGGCGCATGGAGGGGACAGACTTGCCCTACCCTCCCTCAAGCCGAGCGTTATTCGCTCTCCGCGAAGGGCCGGGGTAACGTCGCCGACAACTTCCAAACTACCGTGCTTGAGGTCCGACCTTACAACGTAATAATCGGTTTATGATTACGGCCTGTTCGCGGTTTCTTCACACATTTTGAATTAAACCTTATGTAAAATCACCCTATCTATGACGTGACTGGTTGTTTCCAAAATATGTCATGTATCACATACATTTTTTAAAAACTTTTGTTAACATAGAAATATTTTATTTTTGGTTCAATCAAACTTTTAATTATATTTTATTTATAAACTATATTGTTTAATTTATAATTAATATGCATAAATACAGGGAGAATGTAAGTGCGTTGGTAATGGCTAGTAAAAAGTTGTCCTTATGCAAATTGTTATTAAACTTAGTGCACACGAACGTGGTGCCCTGTCCCTTTGGTGTCATTTTCTATGCTGGATTAAGCTTTTTTCGCATGAGGCGGAGGAATATCCTGGAAGTAGAGCTTTAGCAGGGCTTCAGAAAAGTTTGAAGTAATTTGAATGGACTACACTGAAGAGTAAAAAAAAAACTGGTACACATGCCTAATATCGCGTAGGGCCCCCGCGAGCACGCAGAAGTGCCGCAAGACGACGTGGCATGGACTCGACTAATGTCTGAAGGTATGCACGAGTCATTGAAATCTGTGCCAATTTGAGAAAGGGTTGCACGTCTGTCACGTTTAATTATTCTCGTCAGTCATCGTTTGTCCCGTTCGTTCACGATCTTTTTCCGGCCGCTGCGATGTCGAAGATTTGATGTTTTACCGGATTCCCGATATTCACGGTACACTCGTCAAATGGTTGTACGCGAAAATCCAAATTTTATCGCTACCTCGGAGATGCTATGTCCCATCTTTCGTGCGCCGACTATAACACCACGTTCAAACTCACTTAAATCTTGATAACCTGCCATTGTAGCAGCACTAACCGATCTAGCAACTTTGCCAGACGCTTGTTGTCATATATAGGCGCTGCCGACTCTGATTGGTTCCATACTTCTGTTATTTGCATACGCACGCCTATACCAGTTTTTTTTGTCTCTCCAGTGTATAGTTCGTGAAAGAAAAACGAGTGCATGAGAACGAAAACGACATTAATAGTGGTTGATCAAATGAATTTGCTCGTCTTGCATCCAGCCTATCACACACGATCGTATATTAATATGGTTTTAACAAATGATTGTTTTTACTAAATATATTAAAACCGATTTAATACTCTTGTGGCACCAGCACGCACCGAATTCCGGCATTTTCAACAGTAATACGCATAAATACTTTCAAAATCATAATGGAAACATTTATTTAGGCGAGTGTTACGTTGAACTTGCTCAAACCAGTTGTCATCATGGTGACTCAGTTATGAAACATTTTGTCGATTAAACATCGAAGTCAAACATTTCGCTCGTAATAAAATTAGGTGCCGTTATTATTAAAATAAGTGAGAAAATATGCTAAAAGTTGTTTCCGCATTAAATACTACAATTTTCATGTATTTTGTGTTTGATACTGCAAAATTGTGAATAATATAAATGGAATTGTGGATATTCATTATGCCTAGTTTTATTTATACTTAAATTACAGAATTCCGTTAACTTATATAGTTAATAAAATTTTTACTACCCTTCTCAAATAGTTTTTTAAAGCGTAGTTTGCAATTAAAAGAAGATGACATTTTATGTGATACGTATAGTTTCAATAACATGATAAACATCTTTTTAAAATTAAAGTCGTAGTCTTTTAGAGTTTGATGCTTCACCCCCGTCATATTAGTTGTGGATACAACACGTTTTTACGAACAATAAAAACATTTCATCTTATTGTTTTTATGTTTTCATGCCTTATAACGATGAACTTTTTTATTGGTTTGCAATTGGTTTTTTTCATGCATAATGTTGTATTATCACAATTAATATGAATTTAAAAATAATTGATTGCAGCATTTACTCTTACACTTACCGCTGGAAATTTTTTTTTTATCTAGGACGTAAAACACATGCTGTAATTTTATATATGATATACGTGATCTGCGAAACGATTTTTTATTGTCAACAATCCGGCAACACCAATGCATATTTGTCATCACCAACATCGGCAGAAAAATGTATATAGCACGAGAATAAACATTCCGACAATTCAATCGTTTGGTTTTAGCAAAGTGCACTTGCGCTAGAATATGCTGATTCTTTTTAAAAGTTATTATTGGTTATGCAAAAAGTAATATAAATGAGGCAAGCTATTTTCAGGGGTACTTATAATATGAGCAGCAAGCATAACGTGAGGATCAATCACAGCCGAGACACACAATTGGCTGTAACAAATAGACGGAAAGTTATACAATCATATATTAAAAAAATTTATTGTAAAATCTGCTTGGAACTGAAAAGTAAGTAACAAAATAGACAAAAGCTCCCTTATTGAAGGCAAATGATTCACAGAGTAGCACTCACTATCCCACGTATTTCCTCATATAGGAATGGTAATTGAACAAATGTTTCGCATGCATCTCCATATAGTTATAGGAAAAAAAAATATTTAAAAATAAAAACCAAGAAATGGAAATTAGGCACACTTGAAACGTAAGTTTGGCAAAATTTTGTACACTTGCATACACTTTGTAGTTTTTATATTGTTGTTAGCCTGTAAATAGTTTTAGCTCTCATATTGTAACTAAGAAGTTTATATAGGTACTTGACAAGTTAGTCTGCCTAGCCAGTTCCGTGTTTAATTTGAGAGTTTAGAGATCTTGGGTGGCATCAATATTGCGTGAGAGTGGATGATGAAATTGAGAAGGATGTGGAGTAACGCTGAAATGCAATGCCAAGGAAAACGAGACACTCCCGAGAAAATCCACCGAACAGAAGCATATTCGAACACCATTTTCCCATGCCAAAATCTGAGCGTAACCCCGTCGGGAGTCGAACCGAGATCGCCTGAGTGAGAGGTGAGAGCCCTAGCCACTATGACAACCACGAACCCACGTTCGACTTGGAAAACACAACATTCGTCTAATGGTGTGTCAAATATTTTTAATTATTTAATTACTAATACATTAAACTGCTCTTCAATAAAATCATCGCGATTAGTGGAAAACATTTCTATGTTCAGTAATTTGATAAATTAGAGCTCGAAAATGTGTCCCTAAATTTTCGTTCTTAGAAGAAGGCAAGGAATGCAGCCAGCAGAGTAAAGCACGTCAACAGCCCAGTACAGCGAACAATCACGCGAGCGATCTCTGGGGATGTCTCAACCCTTGGGCCCAGGACTATCTTCTCGGGCCCGCTTGGACACGCCTGACCTGACCTTGAGAGCAGACAATGCCACCCCTTCTGTGGCAGGCATCCCCTCCCTTTTCGTTCAGCACTCGGAGATGAGACGAGGAAAATCACGTAGCTAGTAGGCAGCAGCACGAGACGGGCCTTAAAATGCGCAAAACACACATACAGTTTTAGTTAAATTGCATTAAATTCAATTCCTCTGACAATACGTTTTTTTGGCATGATTTTACTCGCAAAACTATAGCTGATTCCACTATTATTTTTGTTTCAAGTATTTCTTTTCCAATTAATTGAAAATCACGCGCAAAATTACGCAATTTCATCATTTTAAAAAGTAGATTTAACTCCGATAGAATGGAAAAGTATAACCACAGCTCGAACAATTCAAGTTTTTACTTATACGGAAAAAAATTTCGCCGCCATATCTTTAATAATTCTAAAATAATCATTATTACATAACCACTATGTGTTTCTCACTCGACATGAATTAAAAAAGCATAAGTTCGGAATGGCGTACTTCGTACACCACAGCATGTCTGTGCTACACACTGGGCTTGCCTAAACTATCCTCGAAACAGGATTTGGAATCCTTGCTTCAAAACCACATGCAGTCTTAATTAGTAACTTCAGGCATTCGAAAGTTACCCGCTGAATATTCTGTCATATACCGACTGCAAATCTGCGAATTTCACTAGGAATCCGGTGCGTGTGACAGTGCCCCCCCCCTCCCCCTCGGTTCCTCTTCAGTCGATAGTTTTTAAGCGAAAACTGCTACCCATCCCGTACTCGCTACTGGTTTTCAAGGGAAAGTGATTATTATTTTCCATACGCAACTGCACAATGGTGGACTACCAGTTGTCGTTCGGCGCGGTAAGTTACGTACAGCATCACGGAGAGCATCTCCACTTGTCTGGACGTACAAGACACCAGCATTCGTGTGGCACTGTTCTGCCGCGTCATAGGCGCCGAACACAGACAGCAGATTGTTCCCAGACAAGCTTTCTTACAGAGGAAAGTTCACGACTTACCACGCCGTCATCCCACTTTTCTTTTCTTTCTTTTTTTCTACTATTTCTCTTGACTCTTCGCCCACGCACGACGTATAAAAAAGCGTCGTCCAGCTTTAAGGCAGTTAAATATTGCTCAGGTGAAAAGGTGCAAAATTGAACTAATGTCACATCGTTTCCATGCGTAAGGCACTAAAATTCGCCTGCAGTCTTTTCGTCGGCAACCGTATCATTTGACGGAGTAATAAATATAGCAGTTTATTGTATCATTCACGCACCTAAATATGCATACAAAGCTTTCTGTATCGCAGAGAAACGCGTTTCTTTGAGGCTGTTTTGTTTACAGTTACAAAATCTTGATTTTTGTTTAAAGGAAAGGTTAAAGTATGTTATGTTTGATATCATTAATTTTTTTCATACATTTTTGTTTAATGATAAGTTTCTGTATACAAAATGAAAATGTTAAGAGATAATAAAACTTGTCTTTCGAATATCCTTGATACGAATTGAAACTTACTATTCGCGAAGTTAACAAGTAACGAATAAGATTGTACGAAGGTGTCATCGCGGAAGAAGACATCCTCAATTCACATAAAGATGTTTTGTTCATAGCCTATCCCAGGATTTATGGCACATATGTACAAGAGAAACTATTGAAAAATTAAGGTATCTTCCAATAATGAGGTAAATTCAATACATGCATATGTTATCAACACTTTTAATATCAAAAACACCTCAGCAGTTAATAAATAGTGCTAAGTATTTAACTGATACTACTCGCCACATAAATTATATATCTGCAATGCGCTGACTTAATCAAAACGTTACGATAATAATACGGGCTAGACAATGACTTGAAACCATAATTTGTTTTGTAATTAAAATAAAACGTTAAAAATAATGCATTGTACATGCAAATGTTTGTAAACTTAATTTTTTTTGCATACGAATTCGTTTTAACTTTTCTTTTCATTCATTCTCCCGAGTCAGTAATTTTTGTGGTTCTTCTTATGACCACGCTAGCTCACATCTGGAGAAAAGCCGAACCAGTGATGACTGGGAACCCACTCCCAGGGTGACTCATGACTTTATCAAATAATTGTTAATCAAGTGATTCGGTCTTTACTAAAATAAGTAAAATCAAGACGTCCTGCCAAATTCTATCCAACCTGTATGTAACCAGGGTATGTAAAACTCAATGTTGCAGCGAGTCATTAATACATTTGTGCATTCAAATCAGTAATAAACGCAAATAAGACAATGCGCGTGGCGGCAGAGTTGCCCTTATCGCTCTCGCGCTCCTCGGCTTCAAACACAGAAAATATCTCAAGGTGGGCGGGTCCCCGCGTAAGTATTCCGTGCCGGAGTTGAAGATCTGGGCGCCGTCCAAATGTCTCGCTGGCCCCCCGGAACGCTGGAGGTAGGTCGGGTTTCGCGTCGAGCCGGCCTCCAACGGTCGCGCGAAGGCGATGCGAACGGCCGTATTTACCGCGGGATGGACGACACGCGGCCCCTGGATGGAGGCCAGGACTACTGCCGTCATGCCTCGCTGTAATTCTGGAACGTTGCTCATCCCAGACGTGGAGCATTCTGCGTCTCAGCTTCGGAGGGATGCTCTCTCGGGTCGTACCACTGAATATACGGCAGAAAGTCATGTAGAAAGAGAAAAAAACCCACTGCAAGTTTCCTCTCCATTATGCTCGTGGCGCCTTTGTTGGGGAGACGAGTTCATATCTGCCAGGGCGATGAGTAAAAAAACCCACCAGTTCGCTCCGCACTGGGTTAAAAAGTAGTTAGTTACCTTGATCTCACAGTGGTCGGGAGCGTTCGTTGTGCAGATTTTCGGTCCTACAGTTTTATGTGCATGAATCGTGACATGTTTCACTAAATCGATGCATTTGAAAATATTGCGCACGTACTTTATGAATAATTTCATCCCGACTTGCAAAGTTGGTGATCTACTAGTGGAAATTTTCATACGCTCAATACAGAGATGAGCTTTACCGTAAGAAAATCGCTGCTAGCTTTTCCTTCGAATAGTGAAAAATGCACACTTGGAAAATTAACAGTGTCCTCTCCACCTCTTGTATTCAACGGGATAAAGCATGCCGTCTGGGATGACGCGAGGTCCCAATCCAACCTCGCTCACTGGTAGACCAATTTTAAAATGTAGGCCAGATTAAAAGGCCTGTTCGCTCCCGAGGTTGCATGTTCCTCGAGGAATGCTTTTTGATGCCCCCCCCCCCCAATACCAAAATTTCACTGTTGGCGCGGTGCCCGAAACTGCTTGAAAGCGGTCCCCGGATGCAGTGCTTTTTAACGGCGGTGTAGGAGATGGAAACGCAAACCTGCCATCGTGATGGGTGGGTTTTGGCGAAGTGGGTCATCGCAGAATGTTTGCGCTTGCACGGACCAGCGACGACGTTGTAAAGCGTGTCCTGTTTTCTCAGATGTGGAGGAAGTGTGCTTTTGGCGTGTACTTACTGACCCATGTTAGCCAGGGCGTCGGATGTGTTTATTTTTACAAGAATATATCGTGTTTGCTTTTTTTTTATTTTTATGTTACGCGGAAGCAGTTTGTCAGTCAACAAGCCAGCCAGCCGAAAAATTCACGCGTAACGGATCGAGGTGGCGCAGTTGTACCTAACACACTGGACTCGCATTCGGGAGGGTCTGGGTTCGATTCCCGGTCCGATTGTTATTCGTGATTTTCCATAAATACTCCCAGATCACAGCTTAAGGCAAGTTCACTTTGAAGTTAATACTGAGACAGCGGGATTAATTTTGCGTTATCCGTTATGTTCCAAGTAGGCTATACGTCGCTCAGCAGCGTATTCCCATTAAATTAAGAATGACGTAAAGTTATGTTTATGTGCGAGAAGTTGGGCCAGCCTCGACCTAACGTAAAAGGTAACGTAGTGTTAGCTAGTCAGTCTCAAGAATATATTTTTGTTTTTATGTACTCTTATTCTTGCAAACTTCCGTCTGGATTGTATACTGCGACATGGCATACGATTTCAATTAATGTATTTTTTTTTTGTTTTAATTTTGTTTATGCATGTTTGAATGATAAAGAAATGAACAGTTTAAAAAGCTTCAAATTTAAAGATAATTTGTGGGCGTAGGCCAAAACAGACGTTAAGTTAGGTGATATATAAAGCTATTATTTTCACATAGATGCAAATGTTTGAAATTTTGCACATAGAATATACGAACATAAACGTATATCAAAGAGCCTATCTCAAATCGCAGATACGGTATATTTGGTAGCACTGCATTACGACTGACTAACGAGTCATTCTTGACTCCATTGTGAACACAGTTATTTTATGAAAAACATTGTGTACAGAGTTAAAGCAAAGTTAACATAACGAACCTTATGTTGACTAAAATATGTGAATCGGTCTTTATTCCTTCCAGGCATCCAATGGTCTGCACTACTGAAAGTCTTACGACCTCGCTGTCGACCAGACGATAAGCGCCTTCAGATCCAGGAGGTACGGGATTTTAATCCCGGATGAGGCATATATGATGCATGTGGGTGTTGTTTTTTGAAGTATCCATAGGTTATCAAAATCAGTTTTCTGATAGGTCAATTGCACACTGGAGAGCCAAAAAAACTGGTATAGGCGTGCGTATGCAAATAACAGAGATATGGAACCAATAAGAGTAAATCGATGCGGTTGGAAGCGCCTATATAAAACAACAAGCGTCTGGCAAAGTTGCTAGTTCGGTTACTGCTGCTACAATGGCAGGTTATCAAGATTTAAGTGAGTTTGAACGTGGTGTTATAGTCGGCGCACGGGAGATGGGACATAGCATCTCCGAGGTAGCGATAAAATTTTGATTTTAGCGTACGACCATTTCACGAGTGTACCGTGAATATCGGGAATCCGGTAAAACACCAAATATTCGACATCGCAGCGGCCGGAAAAAGATCGTGAACGAACGGGACAAACGACAACTGACGAGAATCGTTAAACGTGACAGACGTGCAACCATTTCTCAAATTGGGGCAGATTTTAATGGTGGGGCATCAACAAGTGCCAGCGTGTGAACTATTCAACGGACCATCATTGATATGGGCTTTCGGAGCCGAAGGCCCACTCGTGTACCGTTGTTGACTGCACGACACAAAACTTTACGCCTCGCCTGGGCCCACCAACACCGCCATTGGACTGTTTATGACTGGAAACACGTTGCCTGGTCTGATGAGTCTCGTTTTCAATTGTATCGGACGGATGGACGTGTACGGGTATGGAGAAATCCTCATGAATCCATGGACCCTACATGTCAACAGGGGACTGTTCAAGCTGGTGGAGGCTCTGTCATGGTATGGGGCGTGTGCATTTGGCGTGAAATGGGACCCCTGATTCATCTAGATACGACTCTTACCGGTGACAGATACGTAAGCATCCTGTCCGATCACCTGCACCCATTCATGTCGATTGTGCATTCCGACGGACGTTGACAATTTCAGCCGGACAATGCGACACCCCATACGTCGAGAGTTGCTATCGAGTGGCTCCAGGAACACTATTCTGACTTTAGACACTTCCATTGGCCACCTAAATAACCAGACATGAACATTAATTGAGCATATCTGGGATGCCTTGCAACGTGCTGTTCAGAAGAGATCTCCACCGCCTCGCACTCCTATAGATTTGTGGACTGCCCTGCAGGATTCATGGTGCGAATTGTTTCCTGCATACATTCAGACATTAGTCGAGTCCATGCCACGTCGTCTTGCGGCACTTCTGCGTGCTCGCGGGGCCCCTACACGATATTAGGCAGGTGTACCAGTTTTTTTGGCTCTTCAGTGTACAATTACACGGTCGCGCATACCCTATGACGAACTCGCGAACACGGACGACATAAAACTCAGTGCCCAATCTGGTGGAATGCATGCGTGCACCGATACGTACGGAGTAACGTAAGAAATATCAGGGTGTTATCCGTAGGGGAAACAGGGAAAAGTGAGGGAAATGTTAGGGAATTTTCGCCTGGGTCAGGGAAAATATAAATAATTGCTGATTTGCAAATATGGTTATAGTCTACTCGCGGTTTCTTCACTCTTTTTGAATCTAACCTTTGAAAAATTACTCCATGTACGATGTGTTTTGTTGTTTCCTAAATGTGTCATATATCAAAAGCGTTTTGTACTTGTGTTAACATTAAAGTGTCTTATTTTTGGTTAAATTGAACTTTTACTTATATTTTATTTATAAATTATTTTGTATTTATAAATGATATGAATAATAACAGAGAGAAAATTATTGTGTTGGTTATGCCTAGTAAGAAAATAGTTCTTATGAAAAATATCATTACACTTGTCACTTAGTGCGTTCGAATGCGGTGCGTTGGACCTCTGGTGTAATTTTTTAAGCCGCGTTTGCATGAGGTGGAGGAATATCCTGGAAGTAGAACGTGAATGGTCTTGTAACGTGTTTGAAAGACACATCGCGTTCCGTTTCTTCTTAGGCTTATTCATTCTCATCCATGTTCACACTTTAAGGCAACTTCTGAGAAAAAAACACCAGGCCGTTTGGTTATGAAAGGCGATGGCATCATTTCCCGTGGCTGCATTCCTCACAGATTTGTTCTAAAACAATAGGATATTTAAGATGATTGCATGCGTTAATAGCCGCTATTGATGATAGTAGATTTTCAACCTTGAAAGATGCTGTAGTGCGTTGAGAAACATCAGTAAACTCTACCGTAAATCTCATCGTGGATGATTCTCGAAAACAAGACAACCACAATATTAGTAGTAAATAGTATGTTCCGTGTCACCTGACTGCTGGCTGTAGTGTCACGGCGACCATATTGGATGACGTCTGGCAGGAAACCTCTTGCTCGGTTATTCCTCGCCAATGGCGTCCATTTTCTCTTTTTTTTCCTAGGAATTTCCCTTAAATACGGCCAAAATTTCTCGAATTTCCCTCTAAACCTCCAAAATTCCCGGCAGAAATAATCCTTACCAAAAATTTTATGAGTCACTCTGTCCGAAAATAGCATGACTCCACAATGTGCCTCGTTGACTCCATTTTGGGGATGAGGGATTGAGAGATATGCAAGCTCGGTATCTTTGTCGGGTGCCGCAAGTGATTTAATCTTTCCATATGTCACGATTGATGATACAATTTTTCTGACCACTAGAACAGCATCCCACCATTTTCACTATGTCTTCTAGACCAGTGATTCCCAAAGTTCTATGAACCACGACCCATTAAAAACAATGCCAAAGTTCAGGACCCACTTTAATGCCTTATGCGAGAAACATACAGTTTCGCTGTTCCATGTTCACATTGTATTTCTTACGTAGCGTAAGGAAGTGAAGGGTAGTAGGATTAATAAAATAGTTTAAAAAAAGTGCAAGTATTATAGAACAATTTTAATGAAAAAGATACCTTTAATCAAACAGCATTACACGATGTGTTATATTAATGTGTTCTAAATTATAACATTTATAACTCATGCATATGTTTATGTATGAAATTATGTTTTTCGGGGTCCATACTTTGGGAAATACTGCTCTAGACGAGAGAAAGAAATTCTGGGCTATGTGTCATGTTCCACATTTGCCTTCTTTTACTTGTTGGTGTTAATCGCGATGTAAGTGAGGAAGGACATGTTTTCCGGAACATGCCCGGCTCTATTCACCCACCCCACCTGTACCTGATCCCTAGGGTATAACAGGAGACATCTTTAAGAGCCTAACAACCATGACTTGGACACCTCATAGTTCCGGTACCACCACCAAGGGCCTCTAGAAAAACATGTCCCTCCACCTGATTGCCCAACTACAATCAAGCTTCTCAGGCCTGAGCATATTTCCACTCTGAGCAGAAATATGGTTATCTGCATGGGAAGTTCCGCTCTGAAGGTCTTCCACCTCCGAAGAGAGAGACGCCAAACAGCTTTTAGCAACTTCGGACCCGACGAAAGGACCATTCCCTTGTCAAGGGTGGGGTTGAAAATCGAACTGAGGGACGGAGCTACATGCATGCAGCCACATGCCACGTGCACACATGAACCTCATAGCATGAACCCTGCTGTAACCCGTGAAGGGCCACCCAACAGGATGGTCTACTCCAAGGCATAACTTACAGGATTCTTACTCCCGGGCACTCTCTTCAATTGACCTCGAACGATTACCCGCTCTGGTGGACAAAATCCTCATTCCGGAAAATTAACATGCTCAGGTTACCATTTCTGTTGCCCCATCAGGGCTGACCTAAATTGAAACACACGATTTGTTTCGCACAGCCCGCCCCCGAGCTGATCTAGTCATTCACAAGGGCCTCAATTCGAGAACAGACTTGTTTTAAATGTTCTTCAGCTTCTTCTCTACGATATTCTAGTGTACTTATTGTGTTATACACTGTTTATGAAGCACCAACCAGATGGCTTCTGCAACAGCCTGCTGAGTGGAAGTGTAATGGTTAGTAGGTCGCTCAGGCAAAATACTGATACTAAGTGCTGTGGACAAAGCATATGCTTTTCTGGCAGTGACAAGGTCACACCACCTACAAATTACATCCAAAGCAGATATTATTTTTGGTAGATCAACAGAGAACTGAATCACCACATCGTGACGTTCCACCCATCTGGTCTCACAAAGACCAAATAGCTAACAACCCAGCTTTTGGAGAAAGACAATGTTTCTCTTTCCTGAAGAAGAAAAGAACGAAATTGGTTCCTTCATAGTTGAAGTCGCATTCCTTATGGCTGGCACTTCACTACAGTTTGAAATAGAGTTGTTTAACACATGACTGTAGCATGGTGTCTGCAATGCATTTCTAGATTCTGTTTGCATTATAGCAACTGCTCCTCGTGTTTCCGATATTATTACTGAAAATCCATCTGTGCCAATGCCCACCCACTGTTCTATATGAAAGCCCGTATTTTTTATTTGACGCAGGATTATGCATCCTAAATCTTTTCCTGTCAGAGAAAGTTCTTTATCAGTCAGCGATGTCTTTCGCTGTGAGCTTTGAAGTGTTGTATAAGTTTTACCTTTTGCTTCTCCTTTACTTCTTAAAGTCTCCACTGTCTCGATCTTGTGCTCTTTCAAGATCGTGGAAAGCATCGATGAAACCAATGAAGTCCTCTTATAATTCCTCCATGCACATAGCGCTGAACCAAACTTAGCTGTGACCTGTGTGACAAGTTTATAGTTTCATCAAAGATAATATAATTAAATTCTGCCTGTGATATATGTAAAAGTATTTGGCTTGAGATTTCTTCACCACAACAGTCAATAAGCAGGTTTTGTGTGGTTTTGCTTATACAGGATGAGTATAAAAGAATACCCCAACATTGAAGTAGGTCTATAATATCAAAACCAAACAACCTACTACCTCGACTGACCAATCAAATGAACCGTGGAACCGAGAAGTTTGTTTACCATACATCCATAAATGTTATAGTGACCACCATGAGCGTACCAAATGACATCTACGCGATAATCAAACTCGTTCCACGCTCTTATCAGCATGTCCGGTGTACGGTTTGGATAGCGTTCGTAACTCTCGGTTTGAGTAGGTGAGGGGGTAGCGAGCTCGCATTCGACACGTCAATGTGAAGGGGACGGTGTGATGTTTCCTTTATGGTGTGCCACCCCACTGACACCTAACTGTTCGCGGATACCAGAACGAGATGTTGCCGCAACGCTGGATTGGTCGAGGAGTAGCTGGTGACCAGGTCCTTCATCACTGGCCCCCAAGAAACCAGGATCTTACCCTGTGCGATTTTTTTCTATGGGGTACATAAAGGATCAAGTGTTTCGTCCACCATTGCCAGCTAGCATTGACGCTTGGAATGTCACACCAATCATCATTCTACCGTAGTCAGATGGTTTAAAAAAAACCAGCTGAATCGGCCTGTCTAGTACGGCTTATATGTGAAAACTAGATTTAAAGTTGTGACTAATATATATGGTCTATTCGCGGTTTATTCACACTTTTTGAATCAAACTTTTGAAAAAATTACTCCATGCATGGCGTGTTTGATTTTTTTCCTAGACATCTCATGTAGCACAGTGTTTTATAGTTCTGTTAACATAAAAGTATTTCATTTTTAGTTCAATTGAACTTTTACTTGTATATTTTATCAATAAATTATAATATTTCATTTATAATTTATATGGATATAACTAGCGAGAAAATAGGTGTGTTGGCAATGCCTAGTAAGAAATAGTTCTTATGAAAAGTATCATTAAACTGAATGCGCACGAATGCGGTGCGTGGTCCCTTTGGTGTGTTTTCTAGATTTCATTAATATTTGTTTGCACGAGGCGGAGGAATATCCTGGAAGTAGAACTTTAGCAGGGTTTCAGAAAAGTTGCAAGTAATCATGAATGGGTACTATACCTCACAATCGTCATAAAAAAATGGAGCAGGTTTCAAGTTAGCTGCGAAAAAAAAAAGGGGGGGGGAAGTGTTTGCTTGCACACGATAGGAAGGCGTATGCTGCGTGCTTTCACGTGCCGTCCGTTCGCCGCGCGCAGAACAAGCGAACTCGACGCACGCACAGACGACCAGCATCGGACTGCTCATGTTCGCGGCCTGCCCGCGGACGGCGCGGCGTGGGAACTTTCCATTACGTCATAGCGATACGTCGAGCGCCTGCCGCCGCGGCCGAGTTGTCAACGGCAAATTGCTCGGTCAAATTCACGTGCAGTATTTCCTTACGGCAAGTTGCTTGTTGCTTATCATGTGTTCGTAGATCAGTTTTTTTTTTGCGGCTTGCTTTCGTACAGCTGCAAGTTTCTGTGGCGCTGGTTACGACGGGAGAAATGAAATCACGGCGTTGAAACACCCATCTTTTCTAACAATTCTTTTATTTTATTTTGTGACGACTGGGAACCTGTTGGCTAATTGTTTTGTTTAAGTGTGTAACACTAGTAAGTTTGCAAACAATAAGGAATGCAATTTTCTAATTGAAATTTTACCTTGCATAGTTTTTGTATAACATGTGACTATTTTAACGTTTCAACGACCTAGGAATATGTTAAAACTAAAAAAAAAGGCTAATGATAAAATTTAATTACCGACTATTATACAAGGAATGTGTAAACTTTCTCTGCGTAAAAAAAAATCTTCTAACATTTCTGACTCATAGAAACCAATAGGAAATTAAATATAAAATTGCCCAGTGCTTTTTTTTAAATATTAAATATCTTTTAATTTACTAAGGCAAAATCATAATCGTCGCCGTTAGTAGAGTGCTACAACACCAAAACATCAAATTATTTACTAACTTGGCTAATTTTGGGAAAATGATTTCACTGAAAACGAATTTACTGTATCAGATTAAATCACTTATTGCCTGTCTAGAATTAAAGCAGTGTTCAGCATTAACATAAAATAATGGGCTTAAAGATAACCTAACCCGTTAACTGAAAATTAGGTTCCTAAACCTTTCGTTTGTTTATTTCATGATAACCGCAGATAGTAATTTGCTGTGAAGACTTAGTAGCAGCGCCTTTTTAAGTGTTCCTTTGTTTAGTATATTGTATTTGAGATCCACGTGACGTGCATTTTCCAGCAACATTGATAAGCACAATGCCATTTTAGTCTCTGGCAGAACCAAGGATGTACTGTATATATACGTCGATGATTCACACTTCGCGGCACGAAGGCAGAGAGGGTAATGGAATGGCGAAACGACATGCGAACGTGACAGATGTCACGAGCTTAGGCTTCGGTCATCTCCGTCGGAGATCGGCAAAGGCGCGATTGATCCTCAAACGGCGTGCAGAGAAGTATGGGCTGTTGGCAATTATTTAATCTATTTGGAAGCCCTTCCGCATTTCCTCATTTTGTGTACTGGGCGTACTTCCGTCATGCCGTTAGAAAAAAAAAATTAAGGTTTCGTGAAGTTAACGGACAGAACATATGCGCTGATCGCGAGAGACAGCGTAATATTTACAAATACAAATACATTTGAAGCCTTGTTATCTGGCCTGTCTGGGCTTGAACCCACGCCGGTAATATAATTAATCGGTGGCAAGTACTTACTTGATTGCTGCTTGTAAGAAGATCGTGTGACACGTAAATAATAATGACAAATATAAGCTATTCGCGGTAAAGTGAGCACGTTTTAAATCACTCATATTTGGAATAATAGTCAATCATTCATATATATATATATATATATATATCATTCATATATATATATATATAATAGTCTTAGACGTTAACTGCCGAGTGTCGTGGAATATACACACTGGGATTATTACTTACATGGCAATATTTATTTAAAAAAAAGTGGATGAAGGATAAAAAAAAAATGGCTGAAAGGAAAAAGTAACTAGCGCCTCAATAGTGCTCACTTTACCGTGAACAGCCTATAGCAATAATTTCCATAAAAAAATCCTAAACACAATTCTATACAGGTTGATCCTGAACTACAGCTACATACGCTGGTGATTCCCTATGTCAAATGAGACAAAACATTATACGACCTAATTCCTACCGTAATTCATAGGGGACGTAGGTGCCCTCGAAAATCTGTATTTCAAATGGTTTTAATCCAAAATAATAAAACCTTCTTGAGATGAAAGAACAATTCCGTGAATATTGTTGTCTTGAATAAAGATCTGAAATCAGAGCGGTTGTTCGATATCATCATCCCAATTCATTGAAAAAATGGGAAGAACCGTGTATTATCCGACAAAAGTGTTTATATAGCTTTTAACGACACCGTAATCACGTCTTAGGCGAACGATTATCGACGAAACAAAGTTTGTAAGGATACTTGGCAGGCAACCAACTGCGTCATTCGGCTAGCATGTCTGCCTCGTAATCGGGAGGTTGTGGATTCGATTATGCTGCGCTGCTTCGGGGTTGGTTATTTGCAAATGATTTTCCGTCTTTGTAGGCGAATGCCGGTGCAATTCGATACGAATGTGCCTCCTGCTTACACATAGCTCCGTTGCGTGAAATTCAGTTTTACTCACCTCTGAACGTATTCCAGTATCAGCGTTGCTTTCAAACATACTAAATAACGATGTTTGTATTGTCAGTCTTGTCGTTGAGAGGGGGAGGGAGACTGAGAAATTGAAGGGATATGTGCTGTTGTGTTGCAGAGATCTCGCGGCCGCTCGTGCTAACGTATGGCCGTGTGTTGGTGCCCAGCTCGTGACTGCATCCCAGGTGCAGGAGGTGTTATCTCTACCCGCCCCGCTGTCGGCATCATCGCCGTCTCACGTATGAACGCCGCGCCACTGACCAGGCTGAGGTTACAATTCCGCAGGGACTTGCAGGAGTGGAGGAGATCGCGGACATGGAGGTCGCCGACCAAGCTGCAACTGTGTCGCCAGCCAAGCGTCGAGCTTCTGTTGATCTGCCGGAGGCGGAGGGAGGGAAACTGAAGGCGGGCTCTCCCCGGACACCTGCCGCCGGTAGCAGGGAGAGCTTACACGTGCAGTTCCACAAGAACGTCGATGAGTTTCACGAGGACGACGTCGACGTCGAGGATGTCCCTGCCACGCAGGACCTCTTGGGAGTCAAAGAGAGTCCCGGGTCGTCGAGGAGCAGCGGCAGCGCTGCGGATGACGACGACGACGACGACGACGACTACACGGAGTTTGGAGACGAGGACGAGGAAGCGTCCTTGACGGAACCTCAGCCCCCGGACGGCGGCTACGGCTGGGNCTACGGCTGGGTGGTCGTCGTCGCGGCGTTGGCGACCAACATGATCGCCGACGGCATCACCTTCTCCTTCGGCGTCATCTACGTCGAGCTGCTGGACTACTTCCACGACGGGAGCGGCAAGACGGCGTGGATCGGCGGCCTGTTCATGGCCATGCCGCTGCTGTGCGGACCCGTCGCCAGCTACCTCACCGATAGGTTCGGCTGCCGCAAGGTCTGCATGTTCGGAGGCTGCATGTCGGCCTTCGGCTTCATCGTCAGTTCCTTCGCCGACTCCATTAACGTGCTGATCTTCACGTTTGGCATCGTGTCCGGCGTGGGGCTGGCGCTGTGCTACGTGACGGCCGTCGTCATCGTCGCCTACTACTTCGACAAGAGGCGGTCGCTGGCGATGGGGCTGGCGGTGTGCGGCAGCGGCATCGGCACGGTGGTGTTCGCGCCCATCACCAACTTCCTGATCTCGGAGTACGGCTGGCGCGGCACGACGCTGCTGCTGGCGGGCGTCTTCCTCAACATGGCGGTGTGCGGGGCGCTGATGCGCGACCTCGAGTGGACCAAGGCCAGGTCGAAGCAGCAGCGCAAGGACCGCAAGGCCAAGAACCGCGAGCGCAGGAGCAGGAACTACAGCCAGTCGCTGAGGACGCAGACCTCTAGCCAGACGTCCTCGGCGCTCATCCTCGACTCCACCTACATTGAGGAGCTGAAGAAACTTCTGGAGAAGGGAGAGTTAACAGGTAAGCAGTGCACCACTAACCTCTGATCTCTCTACTTCCTTATGCAACTGCGTTTCATATCTCACCCACCCCAAAATTTTCATAGGAGCAGGTAGTTCAGCTCGTACGCTGACAATTTTTGTGTCAGCAAACACAGCATTAAAGTAAGTACAAATAATGTGGCCACTGTAGTATAAACAAATGTTTTTGGATTACTGCCAAGATATACATGAGAAATCACACTATGCATGCTACCTGGAAAGTTCACATTTCCATATGTACAAAATCCTATAATTTTTGTATCTGCCAAAGGCACTCTATCAATATAAGTGCATTTTAACTGTTCAGTTAAGTTGCTTAAAACATCCTGCTGGTAGACAATTGAGCAATTTATGTATCAGTTGGAGTAAATGTAATATTGGTTTATATTATGGATTTATTTAACATTAATTGTTCTCTTTTTTTTTTTTTTTTTTAAATATTAAAGACAAGCATTGTTTAACATAAGCTGGCAGTCAAATAAGACTAGTTTCATTTCTTTTGTAGACCATTATAGTTTAACAACATTCAAACATTCTGAAGGGGAGGGAGGCATGAGTACAGATTACCAACAGTACAGTGTACCAACAAGTGGAATATTATAAGGTGCTGGTTATCTACCTGTCATGTAAACACGTTTTGTAACCCTTTCATACCCGTATTAATTGATGGGGGTTCTGGTGTTGCATATAAAGAAAACTTTTGCTGCATACTGTACACAGATCTTGTTTCATTATCACAACCATTGAGGTGTAAGCATTATGTTCAACTATAGTAATATGGAGCATGAGTAACTTAGATAAGTTGCATGCTTTACGAATTAGTTACTCACGGGAAAATAATTGAACATTGAACCTCGCACTGTATAGTACCAGCCATTAAAAGTCTTCCTGTGCATTACATACACAATAGTGTGTACTAGGTGAGAATGGGTTATGACACATGTTTGTCAAAATTGATAACAAAATCAAATATAGGTGCTGGCTAATTTTTTTTTATTAAGGGTATTCTTTGGGCTATAAATCTAGCGTACTCCTTACAGTGTGTTTAACTAAATTATTTTACGTGTTAAGGATTTTGAAATTTAGTGATAGAATAAATCATAGCATGCTCTTTTTGTAAACAAATACAGCTCAAGCAGTATTTTTCTGGCAGTATGCAGTGAATGTTTATACCTGTGTAATATTGCTTATAATTTATATCTTGAGTCTATTTCCTTAATGTTTGCACTGCTACAACAGTACAAAGTACTGTAAAAATTGTTCAACAATTGAAATTCACATTTTCATCCTTCGTAGTGATTGGTTTATTCACTTTTGTTTGGTGTTGTAAGGTTTGTATTTTAATAAACAGTGCTGGATAGGGGCTTGGAATTGATATTTAGTAACGTTTTGTTGCTTACATGCGATGTCAGTTGTGGTCATGTGTGTAAGGCAATGTGTACACAGTTGAGAACAAATTTCAGCTGGTCACTTATTACCAGAGAAGCTGATAAAGGAGCCGCTGGAGAAGCAGACGAACATTGCGGAGCAGGCTCGGTTCTGCTCGTCGCTGGTGAACCTGCCGACATACGTACGCAATGGAGAGAAGGTTCCCTTCGAGGTGCTGGAGCTGCTGAGCAACAACCAGCAGCTGTACCAGACACTGCTGCAGAGCTACCCTGGCCTCATGCAGTCATCGCACAGCTTCAGCGACGGTGGCCGCCTGCACGAGTTGGCTGCAGCGGGAGGTGGCCCCCACCCGGAACAGTCTTCCACCAAACTGCTAGACCGCAACTCGCCGGCCGCCCAAGGGGTTATCCCGCATCCCGGAGTCAAGCGCCCGCCCTTACCTGCCAGTCGCAGGGGCAACAAGAAGAGCCTCGTGTCAGATGACTCTGCGCTCGAGGAGACCTGCCGCCTCTGGATGGCCAACTGCGGGGACTCCTCTTCTGACCGCAGCCTCAACGCTTGCCACCTTAAGGGTATTAGAATGCATAGGTAGGTGGAAATATTAAATAATGGACTGAATACTGGCCTGAATTAGAAACTGTGAAAGGAGGGGGCAGACACTTAATGAACCAGAGTGAGAGAAAGGTGAAGAAATGCTTGTACTGTTTAGCATGGTATTCCTTGCCACTTGCCACTACCTTATACTCCACAAGTTATAACCTTGCAATAAAATGCAAAATATATTTAACTTCTTGTTGATGTACGAAAATGTAGAGATGCACAATAAAAAATAGACTTATGAAAAGCATGACGGGGTATTTTACAATGATGTTTGGTTTTGTGTGCACTTGTCATTCTCCACTTCAATAATGTGTCTGTTAAAGATTAAGAGAGGGGCACACATGCTCCCTGTTGCCCGCTATTTCCCCTTCAAATTTGAACGTGGGAAGTACATAATGAAAATTGAAATTGATAAAGCATGTCAACATGTCCTTTTTTTGTATATTTTCTGGCCATCCATGCCAACTTGACAATGTTACTTTGGTAAGTTGACTTGATTCATTATACAAGTTTATATGGTGAATAGTGATAAAATTTGAAAAAAAAAACACCAGAATGCAGATTAATTCACCAAACACCAAAGTTTAAGTTAAAATACGAAATGAAACCAAATTTGCCCAAAATAATTTGTTTTAATTTATAAAATCATGACTAACACTTAAAATTCAAAAAAATTTATGAACCATAACCAATGGTGGTATAAAATAATGTAAATGTTTAATTTGGTGGTTTCCGTAACATTGTAGAAGATCAGAAAAGGGATGATATCACCGCATGGAGAGGCAGTGATGCCAGCCATGCAATAAAACAATGTGGAACGAATGGTTATAACAGGAATGTGGAATTTGTAGTCCCCACTTTCTTGGTGAACTGTGAGCCAGTGAACAGTAAACTGTTGTGGTACTGGTCTTCACAGTGTGTTTATTTTAGTTTGCCAAAGTATTTATTGTTTCCCCTTATTAATAATAGTGTCATGAAAGGCAACTTATTATGCTATTTACTAATATTTTTAGGACATGTCGGTATGTTAATTAAAAATGAGAAAACGTACAAGTAAACGTAATGCTAGTTGTCTTGTGGTCCAGTGCAACAATTGGGGCTGTAAGGAACCTGGTATAGTTTATTATATATTTCCAAAAAGCGAAGAACAGACATGTGTGAACTGTAAACAGGCCGATGATTTTAACGTTAACACTGCCTGAGTGTGTTCCAAGCACTTTCTTCCTGTTGACTATGAGAGAGAGATGAATAATTAAATTCTTGGATGAATTGCCAATAAGAAAAATCCTACGTCCAAATGCTATTCCATCATGATACATTCTGAACTGACATGGGGATGTCATTTCAGGTACAAGCTCAAGTGAGAGCGCAATTCAGGCGTGTCTTACAAATCTGTTTTGGTCCACTCTTCATTTTGCGACGTTCCTGCCCGTGCACATCTAGCAGGTCACCTTGTCTATGGCCAATGACAGATGTTTTATTTTTTCCCTTCCCAGGTAATTACTTTGGTGATTGCCTTTGGTGATTGCCTTCGTGGCTACATGGGAACTTGTGAGTCAGCTGACACTTGTATTTGGCTATATATTCCGTGAAAACCAATACCCGGATTCAAAATACGTATAGCGTGCGTATAGCGTGTGCTGTGTCTTGTTCAGGTACTTAAACACGAGTTTAATTAAGTCTATCCCGCTCAATCGCAGCTCTAGTTACAATCCACAAGGCCAAAATGGTTTTCTTCGTGATGACTACCGCGAGCCTAATTAATCCTCCACGCAAGAATCATAGCAATTGCTCCTATAACACACAGGCCTACAGCATAAAGTTGGGATGGGTTGTATCATAACTTTATATTAGATTTTAGTGTTTTATGCACATATATAACTGGTTTACAAACATTAGAAATAACATAAAAAGATGAAAGTGTCGTGAAAAAAAATTTTATTCATGTGTAGTTACAAGCTCAGCCAAGAAAATTTTTTTTTTAGTTACAAAGGAAAGTAAATAGCGTAAGATGTAAAATGTTCATTTATTGAAGTTATACATGAAAGTGTGAATAATGCAATGAAAATCTCTTTTTAGAGTTTTTTTNTGTAAAATGTTCATTTATTGAAGTTATACATGAAAGTGTGAATAATGCAATGAAAATCTCTTTTTAGAGTTTTTTTAAAATTTTAAATAATTTAATTAAACTGCAAAAAATAATCAAATTTTATACACCTGTAACATATACATACTATGCAANTAAATTTTAAATAATTTAATTAAACTGCAAAAAATAATCAAATTTTATACACCTGTAACATATACATACTATGCAAAATTAATAGGCTGCTGTGAGAATGTGTTTCTGATTTAATTTTATAGTGAGAATTTTTGGATATTGAAGTTGAACACTTTTTTGCTATCTATTACACAAGTTTTTTGTTCTGTATAATTTTTTTTTGTGCAATTTCGAGAAAACAAAGAAATGTTGTGTGATAACATTGATAGTAAAGTATAGGTCATTTCAATTTATTAAACCATAGTGCAATGTTTATAATAGCTGCATCATTAGCAAAAATGTTCTGTACACATCCAACATTAGTTTTTGTCCATCATAATGTAACTTATATGATGATAATATCTTAATACTTGACCAAACTTTTGCTTTGGCTACTGACCTTGTTGGCTGTTCCTGAAGCAGGCGAGGTAGTTCATCTAGCCACTTAGTTTACATTAGCAATACTTGCTATTTACATGAAATA
The DNA here is from genome assembly GCA_002778355.1 of Clitarchus hookeri. NCBI lineage: Eukaryota > Metazoa > Arthropoda > Insecta > Phasmatodea > Phasmatidae > Clitarchus > Clitarchus hookeri. The sequence continues at coordinate 162,427 of NQII01002656.1, read as the reverse complement.
AAATATTGAGAGGACATTGAAACTAGATACCTAAATGTTTTTAGTTAAAACAGAACAAAATAAAAGCAAGGGAAGTCTTCACAGGCAGAAACTGAGGATTCAGAAAATAAATTACACACTCATGTAATAAGAGAGAAGGAAATAGATAGGAAGAGGAAAGAAAAACAAAAACTAACATCTACAAGTAAAAGAAAATTAAATTTGAAAATTTTTGAAACATGGTACGTATGCTCTGGAGAAGTTTGTAGGACTCGTGAAAAAAATCTAACTCTTTAGTATGGATAGGTCTAAGGAAAGTGAGGTAAATATTATGTTTCTAAAGAAATGTGTTGTTGGACTTGTGCCAGTGCATCAATCTACATGGGTTCTTTTAGATCCATTTTCAATAGCTGTAGGAGACAGAATTTTTAATGTACATTTTTCCATCAGCAGTTAGCAAATATAAGTTCACTTAAATTGTGAAAAATATATTTATGAAATGTATTTTTGTGTGTGTGTGTATATAAATATATATTCATTTATTTATAATGAACAAAACATAACTCGTAATATTGTAATTTTAGTACAGTGTGTGCATTGCAACTTTCTGTAATATTTTTGTATAAATGTGTTCTTATAATCTATAAAAAATTTTAAGGAGTTTATTTGAAATAAAATCGCTAGCTGTTAAACTCAAACAGATATCTTATGCAACTGAAGTACAGAAATGTCCTGTATGTAGGTAGGTAGTTGGGCTTAACGTTTCGTCTCGTCGACAGCGGGGTCATTAGAGACGGGAATATCCTGTATATTTTTTATGGAAATGAAAGAGATGAAGTTAATGTGCACATAGTTACACCCGTAACAAATGCTGTCACATCTGTTACTCAGCTTGAAAATTTACTTTTAATTAACTGTTTGTACTACTATTACGTGCTTGAGCTATAGGCGTACGTAAAGTATTTTAAGTAAGCCTAATCTTTCTGCAATCAGCATGTTGTGTACTGAAGTATGTAGGTTGGTACCCTTGCCAGGAGGCTCGGGCGACCAGTGTTGTTGTGACGTAGGTGGGCGCACAATGGCGAGCATGCTACTAAGGAATTAGTACGGCAATTGAGATGAGTTGTTTAATATCATAGTGGACTCAATACAGCATTATATTTTGTTTAACCGAAATGAGTTCAGAGTTTTTAAAGGAAGTAGATGGCATGTATAACACTGTCCAAAATCAATCGAACACGTAATGCTGATTAACCACCACTTTAAGAAAGTAACGTAAACAAAAATTTTTATTCTGTAAATTAAGTAAAATAGAAGAATTTTTGCAAAACTACGTAATTATCCTTTTAAGTTGTACATTAATGTGTTTTGCAATAAAAATGAATACAGATGTCAAGAAATCGTGCAAATTTCACACCCATGGGAACGGAATTGCCCTCAAGAAATTAAAACGGATATATATTNAGATGTCAAGAAATCGTGCAAATTTCACACCCATGGGAACGGAATTGCCCTCAAGAAATTAAAACGGATATATATTTTAGAATAACTGGCAGCATTGAACACAAGCAGCATACAAGAATCTTCATTAAACTGTGTTTTTTTTTATCGCAATGGCGTAAATAGTTATGTGAAGATTTTAACAGGAAAGTCTACTTGGATGACCAAAAACAGTACTGTAAATTATTTTAGAGTGCACATAGCCAGAGGAGACTCTTATAAAACCTTAAATAATAATAGGTTGTTAATAAACAGATATAAACAAAATAAGTAGTCATTCCATTTTGTCATTATATGTGTTAATACAATTAGAATTTCTACATACATCATAATCAAATCTCACAGACAAACAAATTTCTTGGTGGTTATGATTTTGAAGATGATGTGTTTATGCATTGAGGAGGCTAGCTGACGATTGCTTGAGACTCGTCCATGCCATTACTCCAAACTTGAATACAAAGTCAGGTGCTGAATAAATTCAGAGTCAGTTTGTAACTTAGAGAGTGGCNATGCCATTACTCCAAACTTGAATACAAAGTCAGGTGCTGAATAAATTCAGAGTCAGTTTGTAACTTAGAGAGTGGCCTTTATACTTGATTAGAAAAGTCAGGATCTTATCCTTGCCAACCAGGGGCGGTGGAAGGTGTTCATCATTAGGGGGTCAAGGGGTGAAAAAAAANAAGTCAGGATCTTATCCTTGCCAACCAGGGGCGGTGGAAGGTGTTCATCATTAGGGGGTCAAGGGGTGAAAAAAAACAAAACATTTATTTTAAATTAACGTTAACACTAGTAAGTACCACAAAATCACAGAAAAATTTTTACTAACTTATTGANAAAACATTTATTTTAAATTAACGTTAACACTAGTAAGTACCACAAAATCACAGAAAAATTTTTACTAACTTATTGAAGCTTACTCAAAACTAACATAAGACTTTTACACTTTTTTGTATTTTTACATCATAACTGATATAGTTTATAAACAAATATTGGATCATATAAATTCTAGAAATACTCCGCTATTCTACTAGAATACTCAAATTTGTCTTTATATACAGTATTAATTTTTACAACAAAAGTTGTAATTAAAGTGCGGATTTATTATTTCTTCTAAGAAACTAACCCTTACAGCAGATTATTAGGGTTCATATAATCCCACTGACTCACTGGTTCCACCACCCATGTTAACAACTGGTAGTTACAGCTTTATAACATGCCACATCACTAGGTTTGATGTAGTGAATAGTACTCAGAGATGACAGAGATAAAGTCATAACACATTGAAGCATTTAGAATTTAAAAAAAATGTGAATAATTATAGGCAGTGATCAGATGATCACCTGAAAATATAATTTCTCATTTCTTACCTGTGTCAATGAACTATACTTTCCAATTTGTTTTGCACATTGGATAATGTTAATGCATGCAAATTTGGTTCTATTTTAAACCTTGTTATGGAATTTGTCAGAAAATAAATTTAACCTAAAAGTCACACAATTATTTTTACAGGAATTCCATGAGCTACCGTGGTGCAATGCTCAACATTAACAAGTATAGGATCCGAGCATCTTCATGTCCAGACATCTATAGAAATTCTATGATAACCATAGCAAAAGAAGATAATGAGGTATTTCCAGCTACATGTTAAAACTTCATAAGTTATTGCATGTTTCTGAAAAAAATTCTAGAACATACGAAAGTCATACACACTGTACGTGAGGATGACTTTGGTAATGGGCTTTCTGACACAGGATTTTTCACTGTTATTTACATTTCCTTCCAAGGATATTTGTAATGTTCAGTGATTCAATTGGCACCACTGAATATCTGAAACATCCCACTGAAATAGGGAGCATTTAAATGTGGTTTTTTGTGTCACAAAGTCACTCCAATTTGTTAGAAAGTGACCCCTGCTTACGGTATGTAACATTGTGAGTTATTCCTTTACTCGCAACTTTGTAACATCAACCAGAAATAAATTTTTTTTTGTAACAATTTTAATAAACAAGAATTTACTGATAAAACGAATGTGGCTTGTGTGCCTGGGTGTCATTTTATTTATGAATACTGTTTTTTAGTGGTTTTGATTTTTTTTCAACATGGGTGCAATTAATTTTTAGATAATTTCTTAAAAGCTGAGTTGGTAGGAAGGACTTGACTTCACTTTGAAAGCAATAACTTTAGAAATGAAACCAGAAACATATGAAACAGTAGTGAGACAATTACAAATACACACATGCCTTACCTGGGACTTGAACCCAGAAAACCTCATACAGTAAGGTAGCGTGCAATTCACTGCATTGCGAAGGTCAGATTCGGAGCATCAACATCTGATTTAATCAGTCTAATGCTTCGGATGATAGGGTTTACTAACTGAAAATATTTACAGGGACTTTATTTTGAAAATAAGTGACTGAGCCACACAAAACTTATAAGTTTACATGGCCTACTGTAGAGCTACTTGTGTGAAGAATTTGATGAAAATCGGTTCTTTAGTCCCTAAGATATGACATAAAAAACTTTATTTTATTATTTGATGCTATCGTACAAAATTGCCAGAAAAAGAGGCTCTCTATATGCTGCTTCTAATGTATACGTTCTACATACAAATTTTAGTTGAATTTGGTCAAATTGTTTAATGTGTCAAAATTACGTACATAATTATCCTTGTTGGATAAATTTTAATCATGAAAGTTTACATGGCCTTCTGTAATATTTATGGTGTGCACAATTTAGTAAAAATGTATTTGAAATGTTCCAGTGTAATATTTGGTGGGAATTGATTGTTTGGTCCTCGAGACATGTCATAAAACCTCCATAATTTTCATGTGTCAATCTTTATAAATGGAGGACAAAAAAGTAGTGTAGTAGCAATTTTGATGATTGTATACTGCTAATTTACAAAGTTAAGTTAAATTAGATTAAATAATTTCATAGGTATCACCCACAAAACTAAAACAATTCTATAGCCGCCATTCTGAAAATAAGTGTCTCACACTTAAAAAATACATTTATTATTATGGCCTACCACAGTACAACATCTTCGCCAGGTTATGCAAGAATGGGTTGATGGTGTCCCAAAATACAAGATAAAATCATTATTTCTTATTGGTAGAGATATCTTACAAAATGTCACAGAAATTATGCTCTGCATAGACAAATTTGATGGTTGTAATAGTTACTGCCAGCATACAAAGTTATATTGGAATTTGTTTCGTTAATAAAATATACTCAGTTAATATACGTATATTGCCACCATTTTGAAAATAAGTGTCTGACCTACATTAAACATACTAATTTACACCACCTGCTGCAGTACTATTTGTTTGCCAAATTTGGAAGGAATCTGACAATTTTTCCCCGAGATATAGCAAAAAAACTGTATTTACTTGCATTGCACTATCTAACAAAATGGTGGACAAAAGATGCCCTATGTACATAGAGTTGATAGATGTAATATCTACTGCCAGCATACCAAGTTTAGTTGAAATTTGGTTACATGGTTTCAATGATACAGCATTCTAAGCTGAAAAATTGCTGTATAGCAGCCATTTTGAAAATAACTGTCTGACATGCTGAAAACATTATTTAACATCATCTGCATCAGTACTACTTGTTTGCCAAATTTGGTAGTAATCAGTAATTTATTTACTGAATTATGACAAAATAACTTAATTTATTCGTATGGCGCTATCTTCCTAAATGGTGGACAAAAGTGGTTATTTGTTGATATATATGATGCTTGTAATACATATTTTCGGTATACAAAATGTGGTCGAAATTGGTTAAATGGTATGGCAGCTATACAAAATAGACTTAAAAAAATTGTAAGGCAGCCATTTTTTAAATAAGTACCAAATAATGTTTATTTACTTACATTTTCATGGCCTAGCATAGCATTACTTACTTGCCAAATTGGGTGAGAATTGATTGAATAGTTTTTAAGATATAATGCAAAATATTTATTTTTGAAATGGATGTTTTTTTTTTCAAAATTGCGTACCAAAAACCGTATATTTATTAAAATTTAATGCTTACACAATGGTCTGCCATCATACAAAATTTGGTTTCAATCGGTTGAATGGTTCCCAAGATATGACATCACCTATAATTTTGAGAGTGCCTGAAGTGGTCAAAAATTATAAAAGTCAGGTGCCCTAATTAAGTATTATATATGTGCAGAGTTTGCTGAAATTTGGTTGAAGCATTCAAAAATTGAAATGGGGGGG
>NQII01002656.1:136448-156694 GCA_002778355.1 Clitarchus hookeri | reverse complement strand
CACACAATGCAGATACGCAAACACACACACACGCAGCCAGACAGACAGGAAAGTGAACTCATAAGCCTTTCATTCCTTCGGAAAGTAGGCTAAAAACTCTGTACAGACAAAAAAAAGTGAGTAGTGTGTATTATTCCAGATAAAACTAGTCTTAAACATGTCAAACTATTTATTTTAAATTTTATTTATGGATGTAAATGAACATACTATGTTGGGAAATGAATAGATTTGATTTAGATTTGTTTAACACAAAGTACTATTTTTTAAAAATATTACTAGGAGGCTTATTTTTTTTTTGTCACCTCTTACAGGCGCATAAGAGGGGTTAAATTAAATTGCCAGGTGATACATTCCTCTGCCAAGTGATCTACAAAAAGCTTCTGATTGCCAGTATTTTCCAGGAAGTCTGTCAGAGCTGACAGTTTGTGATTGGCCCCCACAAAATTAGTGCCACAATTGCTGTATCGATGAGTACAGCATCCCCTACAGGCAACAAAGTAACGGAAAGCAGCTAAGAATGCATCCGTTGACAAATCTNGTATCGATGAGTACAGCATCCCCTACAGGCAACAAAGTAACGGAAAGCAGCTAAGAATGCATCCGTTGACAAATCTGACATCAGTTTCACGTTTACCACCTTGGTTGCCAAACAAACAAATAAGCAGATGTATGACTGGAGGATATGAGGCTTCTTTACTCTTGCCATGGCGATAGTGATCGGACCACCATAATGCGAGAAGGGTTCCGCTTGGGAAACATGGGGAGCAGGAAGACTTGCCACGAGGGAGGCAGGCGAATTTAGGTCGTGCTNGTATCGATGAGTACAGCATCCCCTACAGGCAACAAAGTAACGGAAAGCAGCTAAGAATGCATCCGTTGACAAATCTAACATCAGTTTCACGTTTACCACCTTGGTTGCCAAACAAACAAATAAGCAGATGTATGACTGGAGGATACGAGGCTTCTTTACTCTTGCCATGGCGATAGTGATCGGACCACCATAATGCAAGAAGGGTTCCGCTTGGGAAACATGGGGAGCAGGAAGACTTGCCACGAGGGAGGCAGGCGAATTTAGGTCGTGCTGCGAGCACTGTTTGCCATACAATTAAATTCTGCAGCGAAACTTGCGTTCTGAGTGTTCCTGATCAAGATTTTCATGGTGCTTGATAATGCTTTGGACTCTATTGATCCAGAAATGGTGGAGTGTCTTGTCTGTGCATTGTTTGGAAACCTCACGCAACAGGCAATCATCCGATACAATTTCAAACCGGAGAACCGAGAAAACAGCTCTTTGAAAGGTGATTCTTCCACCCTTGCTTGAAGAACTACTTTCTGCTCCTCGCTAGGCCCTGCTATCACTGCTGCAGACTGCGGCCTCGTCTCCTCAAGTTCCTGCAACCACGATGGCCCATGCCACCACAACTAAGCTGGTGAGAGTCCATGAGAGGCACAATCTGCAAGATTCTACAAAGGTTTTCCATTCATGTGCGCTCACCACTTGCAGTATGGATGAGTAGGCATCAAAGAGCAAACACAGATAGTGTGCTAAGAGCAATGCCGCACAAAGCTCGAGCCGAGGAAGCGAGATCTTCTTTACCGGGGCCACCTTGCATTTTGCTATGAGAAGTGAGTCAGAATGTCACCCAAGCTGGAAATTTTTCGTAGGTATACTACTGCTGCACAACCCTTTCCTGAGCTATCAGAAAATCCATGCAGTTGGTACACATACTGTAGATTATCTGAAACGATACAATGCTCAATTGAGATGTTGGCACAGCAAGGCAACTCTTCTACAATAGNCTGGAGAACCGAGAAAACAGCTCTTTGAAAGGTGATTCTTCCACCCTTGCTTGAAGAACTACTTTCTGCTTCTCGCTAGGCCCTGCTATCACTGCTGCAGACTGCGGCCTCGTCTCCTCAAGTTCCTGCAACCATGATGGCCCATGCCACCACAACTAAGCTGGAGAGAGTCCATGAGAGGCACAATCTGCAAGATTCTACAAAGGTTTTCCATTCATGTGCGCTCACCACTTGCAGTATGGATGAGTAGGCATCAAAGAGCAAACACAGATAGTGTGCTAAGAGCAATGCCGCACAAAGCTCGAGCCGAGGAAGCGAGATCTTCTTTAACGGGGCCACCTTGCATTTTGCTATGAGAAGTGAGTCAGAATGTCACCCAAGCTGGAAATCTTTCGTAGGCATACTACTACTACACAACCCTTTCCTGAGCTATCAGAAAATCCATGCAGTTGGTACACATACTGTAGATTATCTGAAACGATACAATNGCACAACCCTTTCCTGAGCTATCAGAAAATCCATGCAGTTGGTACACATACTGTAGATTATCTGAAACGATACAATGCTCAATTGAGATGTTGGCACAGCAAGGCAACTCTTCTACAATAGCCTTTCATTTGGCCACAATATCCGGCAGAGCCGGGTCATCCCATTCCACCTCAGCCAACCAGAGTTGCTGTATCAGGTGTTTTGCAAGGACGGTGAGGGTGCCAACCAGCCTAGCGGGTCAAAAACATATGTCATGTCAGCTAGTATGCCTCGTTTGGTGAACATTGGAGGTCTGAGATGCAGGTTGTATGTGAAAGTGTCTGACGCTGGTTTCCACCGTAAGTCCAACACTTTAACATATGAATCTTCATCAAAATTAAATGAATCAAGTGGCTGTTTTAGATCTTCAGGGGGCAGGTCTTCCAACACCGCCGAACAGTTGCTAGCAAATTTCCGCAGCTGAAAACCCCCCTTAAGGAGCAAATGTTGCAGTTCCTGCCTGAGATGCTGTTCGGGATGGACCTCAATTTGCTGATACATTTGTCTTATGTCGGCAGTGACAACAATTGCATGCATTCAAAAACGAAGGAGAACAGTCAAAATGTCCATATGTAGTTTTGGACCAGTAAATAGGGTATCGTTTAGAGATGTGCCTGCAGCTGTTTTGGACGAAGCATCAAATACCACCCAAATGCTTGTGTTGGTGCTGTCAGGCTTCAAAACACACTGGTGAGGTGTGAAACAGGTCTTCTCGTACTCAATATCACCCACATTTATCTTGCTCATGTAACCGGCATCAATGTAGTCTTTAATGAAGGTCACATACTCTGCTTTAAGTTCTGGGTCCTTTCTTAGCCTACATTCCAGCGAATGGAACCTACGAAGAGCAGACATTCTTGAATTTCCTAGGTCATGGTCAGGTGATTTTAAGGGCAAAGCCACACTGTACCGTCCAGTACTGTCATGAGTGTGAGTTGCAACGAAGATCCTCTCACATGCCTCATCATCTGGTGAGCAGAAATTCTTGGCAACCAATGTGGGGGAGCTTTATCGAGGACACCTAGTGAAGTGACACTTTGGACTTGAGCTGTAGAGTTCTGTTGCACATATCCCTTCAGTATCCACCCAAACTGTGTGTCAAATACCACAGGTGTTCCTGGATTGCCCTCTAGTTTGCGACCTGTGAGAATATATGGGAACAGCTCCGTTCCAATGAGCATGTCAACTGGTTGTGCCTCATTATAATCTTCATGTGTGAATTTCAAGTGCTTTATATGAGACCAAGGCCCCCTTTGATCGGTGTGCTAGGAATACATCCAGTAATGCAGGGTAAAGCAATAGCCTCAATTTCAAAACTAGGTGCGTCTTGTCCTTTGGGCTTTATAACANACATCCAGTAATGCAGGGTAAAGCAATAGCCTCAATTTCAAAACTAGGTGCGTCTTGTCCTTTGGGCTTTATAACACAAGCTGCCATTTTTTTAGTGGCACTCAGTGGTGTTGAAGACAGGCCATGAAGCTGCACTGACATCCTTTTGCAGGCAAGTCCTAACCTAGACAAACAATTGTCTGTAATAAAATGGGCCTGATTGCCCGAATCAAAAAGGGCCCCTACAGTTTCAAAGTTTCCAGATGAGTCTTGAAAATCTATCATGGCAGCTGACAACATAACCGTAGCTACTAGCCTAATATTACCTGTGACTGACGACAACACATTTGTTGAGGAGTTAGCTGAAAGGTCCTCACTCTCCGTCCAGGAATCAACCTTCTTCTCAGTCGTTCCTGCTGTGAAGTGCAATAATGAGTGATGCTTAGACTGAAAATGATGACAAGATGAGGAAAATGGACAATCCTTGAACTGATGCCTTGCTTATAAACAATTTATGCACAACTTGTTGTCCTTTAAGGAACCAAAGCATTCTTTAGGACTCATCGATAAGAATCTAGGGCAATTGTATATGGCGTGCAAGTTTTTGCAGAGGGCACACTTATTGGAATCTATAAGAAAATTGCTGGAGCGTAGCTGTCGTGGTTTAGGGGGTATTGGCACTTCCTCTACCTTTGACTTAAGTGGCATTACAGTAGACTGTGCCTGGCAACAAGTCACCGTCTACCCATAATGTAAAACTCAGTCAATAAGTAAATGTTCAAACACAGAATTCTGTTTATATTTGCCTACCATATTCCATATTTTGCAGATATTTAGTTTAAACTGCTAAAAATGACTTACTCACAGAGTACATATATTTCATGAACAAAGCTTTTGTAATGGGGGGTAACTTTAATTAAATTGAATTTTGGTTAAGGTTACAAGTAGGCCGCTAGGCTACAAAAAATATAGGAGAGGAATTCAAGTACTGACAGTGTAGTACTTGTCAACAGGCACACACAGACACACACAAAGAAGGACGACACATTTTTCACGTGGATGCCGCAGTGTTCTACAACTCGCAGCCTGATGAAGCTGGCCTAAACAGTGAAACGTCACGATCGCGCAACCATGTGAAAAATGTGCCATCCTTCTTTGCTTGTGAGTACTTGAATTTGTGTTCTTTTGTATATTTTAAATTTTATTTTTGATGTAACATACGGTAGCTACATTTTGATGGTACATGGCAATTTTACTTGCACTTTGTCATTATTTTNGTTATTTTTGATGTAACATACGGTAGCTACATTTTGATGGTACATGGCAATTTTACTTGCACTTTGTCATTATTTTGATTTTGTTATTGTTCCCCATATATCATAATTTTGTCAAGTAGAAAAAGTGCATTATGATGTAATTGCATTATTTGCTTCAGAACTGTTTTGCTGAATTTCTGTAAGTAGTGACATTTTGCTTAAGACCATCCATAACTTCCTACAAAGTTATTATTTTTTTGTATTCAGATAATTTGTGCCTCATGTATATTTTAGAATAACACAAAAATTGTGCCGGGGTGGTTGTTCTTACGTACCTCTAACTGGTACTGTTGAAAGAAAATTATGGTTACTTTTCTTGCTTGTTTTAATTTGTAACAAATAAAATTTAAACTTCATTTTTTAATATGGTAAAATAAATAGGTTATAAGATGTGACAGATTGGTATTTTGGGGCACAAGGGAACATAACCACTGGATTAAACATAGTTTGTAATTGTATTCGAAAATATAATTCTTACAAAGCTGTCTTTTCGAAATAATTTCTGGTAAAATAACTTTTTGTTGTTGGAGGAACTAAGCTATTCAGCACTGCACCATTAATGCATTAGGTTTAGAATTTATTTAAAAGTGAAAAATTACTTGCCTGCCAGAGGTTTGAGTGGATACTTGAGAAGNAATGCATTAGGTTTAGAATTTATTTAAAAGTGAAAAATTACTTGCCTGCCAGAGGTTTGAGTGGATACTTGAGAAGCTCTGTTGTTCCAGCCGTGTGCCTGGCTGTGGGATATCCTGGACGTGTTTCGCGACATGGTGGATGTCTCCCTCTTCTCTGACATGCAGTTCCTGCTCTTCTCTGTCTCGAACTTCCTCCTGTACTCGTGGTACCATGTTCNATCTCCCTCTTCTCTGACATGCAGTTCCTGCTCTTCTCTGTCTCGAACTTCCTCCTGTACTCGTGGTACCATGTTCCATATGTGTTTCTGACCGACAAAGCCATCACCATGGGGATCGACAGTGTAGATGCTGCCTACCTCATTAGCTACCTTGGTATNTGTTTCTGACCGACAAAGCCATCACCATGGGGATCGACAGTGTAGATGCTGCCTACCTCATTAGCTACCTTGGTATTCTCAACATGGTTGGAGAGGTGATTGTCATAACTTATTTTGTTTGCTGCTTTTTTTTTTTTGGGGGAGGTTACAGTTTGGTTTTTAATACTTTTGCATATTGTTTGCACCTAATGTTTTATCTTAACTGGGAGAGAAGGCTGATGCTTACATAAGGCTGTTAAGATAAATTTCCAGTGAAATTGTTGTGTCTAAGTCTTTAATTTGACTTCTGTGCTTGGGTATGTAGTTTTGTAATTTCTGTGAAATTAAATCTTTAGTTAATGTATAACATGTATGTAGGTATATTAACAGTTTATGTATGAACAGGGCTAGATTTTCAACTAGGCCCACTACTCCCTGGCCTAGGGGCGCAAATGCCAGAGGGCACACACTAAAAAAAATATTTGTTTAATAATAAAGAAAATGTTTAATAAGGTGAACACAAAACTACAGTATGAAACCACAGAGCTAGGGAAGATTATTACTTACTATGAGTCTCTTTGTGGTTTTCTTCAAGAAGTGAGAAAAAATGTAAATGTAAGAAGGAGTACGTGTACGTAGCAGACTCCCGACGCAAAAAGAAGATACCCACACAGTTTGGTGAATATGGTGGACATAGCAGCAATGTTACATTTACAGGATCTGAAAAACTTTTGTGTGAACACTTTCAACTTTTTGTTAGATACCTTATATTCCGAATTCAACAGACGTGAGAGTAAATACACTCAGCTCCATAACAGGTTTGGATTTTTTGAGGTTATTAAAGGACTGGAAGCCTCAGAAATCACCAAACATGCAAGAGAAATATTGAGTTTGTATCCCGAGATCTTGAACCTGTTGTTGTAGATAGATGTGTGTTTACATTTGAAACCCTTTTTAGTGCAAAATACTGACAAAGGGAAACCCGGCATGACCCTAACTGACATTAGCAAGGTTTTGCGTCATTTTGATGCAGTTGACATCCATCCGAACATTGACATTGCCTTAAGAATGGTTCTTAGTGCTCCTGCCACAAACTGCACACGAGAGAGATCCTTCTTCACCCTTCGTCGTGTGAAGAACTATTTAAGATCTTCAACCAGCTACGACAGATTGACATCATTAGCCCTGCTCACCATCGAGGGAAGCCTGATTCAAGAGATGCCGTACAATGACATCATAGACACATTCGCTCGATAAAAAGCAGGGAGGAAGGCTTTATAAATTGACTTTGAAGGTAAATAGTACTGTACATAAGAAAACAGTACTAATTTTTATTGTTTCTTGAATTTTTTTGGTAGTTTGATCAAGTGCAGTACGTTCCTTTTCAATCTTGTTACATGAGTAAACTAATTTTACAAACTCTCTGATATTCATATTTGAAGGAAACTTCAATATTTAATTTTAATATCAGTTTAATTTTAATATGTCAATAATGTTTAATGCATTCATGTAATTACGTGTTGATAGCTGTCGAAGAGATTAAACTTATTTCCAATACCTTGTTGGGCTATTTCATTTACTTAATACACTCAAAATACAAAAATTTGAGTCTCAAATTATTTTCATAAGTGATGTTATTATGCAATAAAATTAAAATTGTCATCATAAAGATTATTTTCTTAAGGAAAATTAACAAAATGGACTATAATGAGAAATGTTTTCCACTGATTTTCCCAAAAAGTTTATTATAATTGTGTACATAAACTGTGTGATTCAATATATGTTTCTATTACATTACATACACATACATTATTAAATTACGCAAGTTAATGTTGTGGAGTGTCGAGGTTATTTAAATGAATGAAGCTTGGTAAAATAATGAAGTGTTTCATAATATAAAAATTTTTTTTTTCTTCAATAATTCCATTTTGCTATTTTGTGGGTAAAATTAGGTACTGATAATTATTTTACACCAAAATGCAGTTTGGACTACTTTGTGGGCATTCTGTTAAGTTGAGATTATGTTTTATTGATTCACTAGCCATGTGTGACATACATCAAATAAAAACTTTGGTGTTGATGTTACTTAGCCCANGACATACATCAAATAAAAACTTTGGTGTTGATGTTACTTAGCCCATGTTGTCTTATTTTGTTTTTTGGGTAAATAATACTAAATATTTTAAGTTGCAGAAAAGCATTTTTATTTTCAAAGTAAATCTTTTTATTTCGAATATAAAGCCGAATATTAAAAATATTCGATTCAAATTCAAATTTTTGAAACTTCGACCATCTTTTATATCATAGACAATCTCTACTATCTGGTATTTAAATTAAGTGAGGAAGTTACATACTTAATTAAATTTTGTTTGTTATAGAAATGCTTCCTCCTACCTACTGGAGAAACACTTGGTTTGACGCTTGGTTCAGTGACAGTTCTGTAGGTACAGTACAACTTGTTACGTGAGAACCGGCAAATGTGACCTTGTGCAATGTTCTGTGTAGGTGATCATGGGATGGGCTGGAGACCAAACCTGGCTGAATGCAGNACCTTGTGCAATGTTCTGTGTAGGTGATCATGGGATGGGCTGGAGACCAAACCTGGCTGAATGCAGGGCTTGTCTACGCAGTCTGCATGACCATCTGTGGTGTGTCTACACTGATAATGCCTTTTGTTTCTTCCTACGTCGGACTGGCTAGCCTTGCCGGCGTTTTTGGTTTCTCCATTGCTGCCAACTACTCCCTTGCGTCAATAATACTTGTGGAGCTGATGTCGATCGATCGATTCACCTGTGCTTATGGGCTTTTGTTGTTGGTCCAAGGTNACATCCAGTAATGCAGGGTAAAGCAATAGCCTCAATTTCAAAACTAGGTGCGTCTTGTCCTTTGGGCTTTATAACATAAGCTGCCATTTTTTTAGTGGCACTCAGTGGTGTTGAAGACAGGCCATGAAGCTGCACTGACATCCTTTTGCGGGCAAGTCCTAACCTAGACAAACAATTGTCTGTAATAAAATAGGCCTGATTGCCCAAATCAAAAAGGGCCCCTACAGTTTGAAAGTTTCCAGACCAGTCTTGAAAATCTATCATGGCAGCTGACAACATAACCATAGCTACTAGCCTACTATTACCTGTGACTGACGACAACACATATGTTGAGGAGTTAGCTGAAGGGTCCTCACCCTCCGTCCAGGAATCAACCTCCTTCTCAGTCGTTCCTGCTTTGAAGTGCAATAATGAGTGATGCTTAGACTGACAATGATGACAAGAGGAGGAGGATGGACAATCCTTTAACTAATGCCTTGCTTGTAAACAATTTAGACACAACTTGTTGTCCTTTAAGGAACCAAAGCGTTCTTTAGGACTCATCGATAAGAATCTAGGGCAATTGTATATGGTGTGCAAGTTTTTGCAGAGGGCACACTTATGGGAATCTATAAGAAAATTGCTGTCGTGGTTTAGGGGGTACTGGCACTACCCCTACCTTTGACTTAAGTGGCATTACAGTAGACTGTGTCTGGCAACAAGTCACCGTCTACCCATAATGTAAAACTCGGTCAATAAGTAAATGTTCAAACAAAGAATTCTGTTTATATTTTCCTACCATATTCCATATTTTGCAGATATTTAGTTTAAACTGCTAAAAATGACTTACTCACAGAGTACATATATTTCATGAACAAAGCTTTTGTAATGGGGGTAACTTTAATTAAATTTAATTTTGGTTAAGGTTACAAGTAGGCCGCTAGGCTACAAAAAATATAGGAGAGGAATTCAAGTACTGACAGTGTAGTACTTGTCAACAGGCTCACACAGACACACACAAAGAAGGACGACACATTTTTCACGTGGATGCCGCAGTGTTCTACAACTCGCAGCCTGATGAAGCTGGCCTAAACAGTGAAACGTCACAATCGCGCAACCATGTGAAAAATATGCCATCCTTCTTTGTTTGTGAGTACTTGAATTTGTGTTCTTTTGTATATTTTAAATGTTATTTTTGATGTAACATACGGTAGCTACATTTTGATGGTACATGGCAATTTTACTTGCACTTTGTCATTATTTTGATTTTGTTATTGTTCCCCATATATCATAATTTTGTCAAGTAGAAAAAGTGCATTATGATGTAATTGCATTATTTGCTTCAGAACTGTTTTGCTGAATTTCTGTAAGTAGTGACATTTTGCTTAAGACCATCCATAACTTCCTACAAAGTTATTATTTTTTTGTATTCAGATAATTTGTGCCTCATGTATATTTTAGAATAACACAAAAATTGTGCCAGGGTGGTTGTTCTTACGTACCTCTAACTGGTACTGTTGAAAGAAAATTATGGTTACTTTTCTTGCTTGTTTTAATTTGTAACAAATAAAATTTAAACTTCATTTTTTAATATGGTAAAATAAATAGGTTATAAGATGTGACAGATTGGTATTTTGGGGCACAAGGGAACATAACCACTGGATTAAACATAGTTTGTAATTGTATTCGAAAATATAATTCTTACAAAGCTGTCTTTTCGAAATAATTTCTGGTAAAATAACTTTTTGTTGTTGGAGGAACTAAGCTATTCAGCACTGCACCATTAATGCATTAGGTTTAGAATTTATTTAAAAGTGAAAAATTACTTGCCTGCCAGAGGTTTGAGTGGATACTTGAGAAGATCTGTTGTTCCAGCCGTGTGCCTGGCTGTGGGATATCCTGGACGTGTTTCGCGACATGGTGGATATCTCCCTCTTCTCTGACATGCAGTTCCTGCTCTTCTCTGTCTCGAACTTCCTCCTGTACTCGTGGTACCATGTTCCATATGTGTTTCTGACCGACAAAGCCATCACCATGGGGATCGACAGTGTAGATGCTGCCTACCTCATTAGCTACCTTGGTATTCTCAACATGGTTGGAGAGGTGATTGTCATAACTTATTTTGCTTGCTGCTTTTTTTTTTTTTGGGGAGGTTACAGTTTGGTTTTTAATACTTTTGCATATTGTTTGCACCTAATGTTTTATCTTAACTGGGAGAAGGCTGATGCTTACATAAGGCGGTTAAGATAAATTTCCAGTGAAATTGTTGTGTCTAAGTCTTTAATTTGACTTCTGTGCTTGGGTATGTAGTTTTGTAATTTCTGGGAAATTAAATCTTTAGTTAATGTATAACATGTATGTAGGTATATTAACAGTTTATGTATAAACAGGGCTAGATTTTCAACTAGGCCCACTACTCCCTGGCCTAGGGGCGCAAATGCCAGAGGGCACACACTAAAAAAAATATTTGTAAAATAATAAAGAAAATGTTTAATAAGGTGAACACAAAACTACAGTATGAAACCACAGAGCTAGGGAAGATTATTACTTACTATGAGTCTCTTTGTGGTTTTCTTCAAGAAGTGAGAAAAAATGTTGATGGCTTAGAAAGCGCAGCGAGAGGCAAATGTAAGAAGGAGTACGTGTACGTAGCAGACTCCCGACGTAAAAGGAAGATACCTACACAGTTTGGTGAGTATGGTAGACATAGCAGCAATGTTACATTTACAGGATCTGAAAAACTTTTGTGTGAACACTTTCAACTTTATGTTAGATACTTTATATTCCGAATTCAACAGACGTGAGAATAAATACACTCAGCTCCATAACAGGTTTGGATTTTTCGAGGTTATTAAAGGACTGGAAGCCTCAGAAATCACCAAACATGCAAGAGAACTATTGAGTTTGTATCCTGAGATCTTGAACCTGTTGTTGTAGATCAGTGTTTACATTTGAAACCCTTTTTGGTGCAAAATACTGACAAAGGAAAACCCGGCATGACCCTAACTGACATTAGCAAGGTTTTGCGTTATTTTGATGCAGTTGACATCCGTCCGAACATTGACATTGCCTTAAGAATGGTTCTTAGTGCTCCTGCCACAAACTGCACAGGAGAGAGATCCTTCTTCACCCTTCGTCGTGTGAAGAACTATTTAAGATCTTCAACCAGCCACGACAGATTGACATCATTAGCCCTACTCACCATCGAGAGAAGCCTGACTTAAGAGATGCCGTACAATGACATCATAGACACATTCGCTCGATAAAAAGCAAGGAGGAAGGCTTTATAAATTGACTTTGAAGGTAAATAGTACTGTACATAAGAAAACAGTAGTAATTTTTATTGTTTCTTGAATTTTTTTGGTAGTTTGATCAAGTGCAGTATATTCCTTTTCAATCTTGTTACATGAGTAAACTAATTTTACAAACTCTCTGATATTCATATTTGAAGGAAACTTCAATATTTAATTTTAATATCAGTTTAATTTTAATATGTCAATAATGTTTAATGCATTCATGTAATTACGTGTTGATAGCTGTCGAAGAGATTAAACTTATTTCCAATACCTTGTTGGGCTATTTCATTTACTTAATACACCCAAAATACAAAAATTTGAGTCTCAATTTATTTTCATAAGTGATGTTATTATGCAATAAAATTAAAATTGTCATCATAAAGATTATTTTCTTAAGGAAAATTAACAAAATGGACTAATGAGAAATGTTTTCCACTGATTTTCCCAAAAAATTGATTATAATTGTGTACATAAACTGTGTGATTCAATATATGTTTCTATTACATTACATACACATACATTATTAAATTACGCAAGTTAATGTTGTGGAGAGTCGAGGTTATTTAAATGAATGAAGTTTGGTAAAATAATGAAGTGTTTCATAATATAAAAATTTTTTTTTTCTTCAATAATTCCATTTTGCTATTTTGTGGGTAAAATTAGATACTGATAATTATTTTACACCGAAATGCAGTTTGGACTACTTTGTGGGCATTCTGTTAAGTTGAGATTATGTTTTATTGATTCACTAGCCATGTGTGTGACATACATCAAATAAAAACTTTGTTGTTGATGTTACTTAGCCCATGTTGTCTTATTTTGTTTTTTGGGTAAATAATACTAAATATTTTAAGTTGCCAAAAAGCATTTTTTTTTTCAAAGTTTATAGTAAAAAATTTTATTTTGAATACAAAGCCGAATATTGAAAATATTTGATTCAAATTCAAATTTTCGAAACTTCGCCCATTCTTTATATCATAGATAATCTCTACTATCTGGTATTTAAATTAGGTGAGGAAGTTTAATACTTAATAAAATTTTGTTTGTTATAGAAATGCTTCCTCCTACCTACTGGAGAAACACTTGGTTTGACGCTTGGTTCAGTGACAGTTCTGTAGGTACAGTACAACTTGTTACGTGAGAACCTGCAAATGTGACCTTGTGCAATGTTCTGTGTAGGTGATCATGGGATGGGCTGGAGACCAAACCTGGCTGAATGCAGGGCTTGTCTATGCAGTCTGCATGACCATCTGTGGTGTGTCTACGCTGATAATGNATGCAGTCTGCATGACCATCTGTGGTGTGTCTACGCTGATAATGCCTTTTGTTTCTTCCTACGTCGGACTGGCTAGCCTTGCCGGCGTTTTTGGTTTCTCCATTGCTGCGAACTACTCCCTTGCATCAATAATACTTGTGGAGCTGATGTCGATCGATCGATTCACCTGTGCTTATGGGCTTTTGTTGTTGGTCCAAGGTNGTCAATAATACTTGTGGAGCTGATGTCGATCGATCGATTCACCTGTGCTTATGGGCTTTTGTTGTTGGTCCAAGGTGTGGCAAATCTTTTGGGACCACCAGTCGCAGGTATGATTTTTTCTCACCCGTGACACATTGTTAAATCAATAAAATATGAAAAAAGACAGAAACACAATGGCCACTCGATTAAACTGGCCTAGCCAGAAAAACTTTGCAGCCATGCAACAATGTAAAAAATGTGTCATCATTCTGTGTGTGTGCACCTGTTGTCAAGTACTAGACTGTGAGTACTTGTTATTCTGTCCATTTTTATATTGTTTTGGTAGCATAGCGGCCTACTTTTTTAAGTCGGCATACTTTGAAATATCATTCATGCAAGTGATTANTTATATTGTTTTGGTAGCATAGCGGCCTACTTTTTTAAGTCGGCATACTTTGAAATATCATTCATGCAAGTGATTACGTGAATTCGTACAGAGCTATATTTTATGGTTTACAGATAGGTAGCCATTGTTTGGGGTAGTTGTTTAATTTTGATACAGCAGTCTATCAGATATACAGATATAAATTAGTTAAAATGTTTACTGTCCATGAGTTTCTTGCTTTGACAGAAGATTGTTCATTTCACATATTTCACTCTAGCTTTATCATAAACAAAATTTAAAAAAAATTGCTGAAGTGGAGAGTTTATTTTATTAAAATAAAAATTATTGGACAGCTTGTCTTTTTCTATTTTTTNTTATATTGTTTTGGTAGCATAGCGGCCTACTTTTTTAAGTCGGCATACTTTGAAATATCATTCATGCAAGTGATTATGTGAATTCGTACAGAGCTATATTTTATGGTTTACAGATAGGTAGCCATTGTTTGTGGTAGTTGTTTAATTTTGATACAGCAGTCTATCAGATATACAGATATAAATTAGTTAAAATGTTTACTGTCCATGAGTTTCTTGCTTTGACAGAAGATTGTTCATTTCACATATTTCACTAGCTTTATCATAAACAAAATTTTAAAAAAATTGCTGAAGTGGAGAGTTTATTTTATTAAAATAAAAATTATTGGACAGCTTGTCTTTTTCTATTTTTTNTAAAAAAATTGCTGAAGTGGAGAGTTTATTTTATTAAAATAAAAATTATTGGACAGCTTGTCTTTTTCTATTTTTTGTTTAATCAAAGATATATAAAAATAATGTGTAAAAATACATTTAAATTAAAGTAAATGCACAGTGACTTTTACAGATTTACCTCCAATATTCACTCAGTTAATGTTTTGCAATGGTAGTTTAGCTAATAATAATGAATATTTTGGTGAATAGAAATTTAATACAAGGTGTGGTTATAATTAAGAGAGCAGCAAATGAATAAATAAGGTGTTCAAAAACTGTTGTAATTACGAACATAACAAATACGTGATCAGTTATCACAATTACTTTCTAAAAAGGAGACAGAAAAATCACATACTTACAGGGCAGTACTCGTAGATGGACACACACACAAAAGTCGGAAAAACAGATTTTCCATTCAAATGTACGGTTGTGACATTTCGCTGGTAGGACAGCTTCTTCAGGTGGCGAGTTCTCTTGTTCTTCAAACCGCCCAGATTGGTGGTGTTATCCACCAATGGTGCATCACCTTCAGCAGGCTCACCAACCAGACTTATTGTATCCAGGGCAGCTACAACTGTGCGACAAAAAATCTCGTCTACCAGCTACAGTATGTTCACTGCAATGCAGAGTGCATTGGCCTTACTACTAACACTTTTAACAGAGAAGAATGGCCACAGAGCAGACACCAAATAAACCACAGCTGTGGTAAATGTAAATTTACTGGAGAAGCCGGTTGCAGTAAAAGCAGTATCTCACAACCATAACTTTGATGCCTGTTACACAATCAGAGTGGGGAGGGCCCTACCACTTTCTAGTAATAGTGCAGAATGGCGACACTGGGAACTGGCCCACCAATATATCACCAAATACAGACACTTGGCTTAATCATAAGATAACTCCTCCGCAACATTTCTAGTTTCCCACCTAACCCTAGTTTGCCTTCTGGCCGCCGGGCTCACTGTTTGCAAACCACCACTCAACAGACCATAGTGTATCACTACTCGCCACCTGAAGAAGCTAGCCTAGCTAGCAAAACATTGCAGCCACACATCCGCATTGACTTAAGTGTTTCTGTGTGTATCCACGAGTACCGCCGTGTAAGTACTTGAGTTTTCTCTCTCATTATTTTAATAATACATCTAAGAAAACTTCTTCTAAAGAACCTTTATATTTGTGAGTTATTAACACATGTTACATTTCTTATAATATTAGGGACAGGTATCGAAATTTGATGTGTGTTTATTATTTGGGAAAAGTTTTTCTGTAAGAAGTTTGTTTGTTTAGAACATTTTTTTCTATAAGAAATTTTTTTATTCTTATTATATTTTTGGTGACCATTTGTGTAGATCTGTTAGTCAAAATTTTTTCGTCTGGGATCTGTAAATAATGTGCATCTCTTTGTCATCATGCTTTTGATAGTAGTAGTGATTTGATCTAAGGTTTCAGAGAATGTATTTTTTTGAAGTACATACTCAGTAAATTGGATGTACTTTTTCACCATGAGGTATCACCAAAGTTGCAAAGTGTAGCAGAATATCAGAGATGCACCCTATTTACAAGGTACTTGCTAATTAGTTTTAATTACCATGGAAGGGAAACATTTGGAAAACATAAGATCACTTTACAGTGTCATCTGTGGTGTGCAAGGTCTTTGACGGTCTTTTCCTGCTTTCCAGGATGGCTGAAGGACGTTAATGGAGACTATGACATGTCCTTCTACTTGGCTGGGTTGTTCATAATACTGTGTGGTGTCCTGCTCCTCATCCTTCCAGCAAACAAATGGCTGAGGAAGATCCAAGCACGCAGGAGAGTCAAGTATGTAGAGACAAATGGTTGCTTCTCTGAAAACATGATCTCTACCAAAGATGCTAATCTAAAAAATGCAAGTCTGCTTGGTGAAGATGTGAAACTGTGCGGGACATTGAAATGATTATTAGCACCTGTTTTTATGGTAGCAACTGTAGTATCTCCTATTTCCTTTGCATTGTAAGATAAATGCCAATTTAGTACATATCATTCTTTTGAAACATATGTTAGAAGACATTTTATGGATGCATGTTTTTGATAGTATTTTGTATTTGTATGAAAGTGTTTTAGCAGCAAGCATTTGGAATGGGCTTGTATAGAAATCTGGTTTTTGAAATGTTTTAAAATAACCTTTGTTAGTTGACTGATTGTATGCAACTTGTTTTACTTAATATTGTTTAGTGTGTATGTATACTGTTTTTATTCGTAAATTGTTACAGTAGATACTAGAAAATAGCAGTATTAAGGATGTGTTTAAATGATTAAGATTAATTGTCAACAAAATGGGTGCTGTTAAAAGTGCAAACAGAGCTTATGTATCCGTATTTCAGCTACACAGGTAATTCAGTTCCTCTTAAAACAAAATAAAACACTTTTTAAGTGGATACTGTTAATGTATGTTTTATGAATTACTGTAATCATCATGATCTTGATGTGATTTAACAAAGTAGGCCAATGGTGTTGTTGAATCAAATTTTTTGTTAACTGTAAATGTCAAAGTAGGCCTATTTGGGAATGAAATGTTAATCTAGTTTCAAAAGAAAAAATACCAAAATTAATTACAATTTTTTGGTTACATAAAGATTAAAAATTTTAAAATGATCATTTTTTCTGTATACATGTAGATGTATTATCTTATCTACCATCATGATGTAAACTGGTCTGGTAAATGTTTCTACAATTTCTGGAGTAGTTGTTTCGAAGTGCTGTTTCTTGACACAAACGTCACGTGCAAAGTTGTATAAGCAAAGCAGTTCACAAAGAATTTGTTGAAATTCCCATAAAGACTACATTCATTCTCATTGGTACACAAGGAGAAAGGTGGAGGAAATGTTATTTAGAGGTGATAATTCTATTCAGCTAGTTTGCATTAGAAACGATTTGGTTTTCATATGCACAGTGAAATTTTGTATTCTAAGTTTGGTTAAACGNAGAAAGGTGGAGGAAATGTTATTTAGAGGTGATAATTCTATTCAGCTAGTTTGCATTAGAAACGATTTGGTTTTCATTTTGTATTCTAAGTTTGGTTAAACGTCTGTTTCCTGCCAATTAATTTTTTTTCAAGCTTCCAAGATTTCAGGCTAACAATCGAGAGAAGCAAAGTAAAACTAAGTGTAAAAATTCCTTGACAATTATATTGTCTTAAAAACTGACATGATTTTGTGGGATACCTCATCTGCAAATATATTAATGTGGTTTTTCTAACAAGTTTTCTGTGTTATTAACTATAGTAGTTTTCTCCAAAAGAAAACTTTAAGTGAAGTATTATATGTCCTATTTATGCAAGAGTCAATTTTAAAAATTCCTTTAATGTTAGCATACATTTTTTTTTAGACAAAATAGTTTAAACTGGTTATTTACAGTATCTGTACATAAAATGTATCCTTATATTCATTATAATGCTTTAGGACCATAAGATCACAGATTAAGTGTGTTCACGATTTCTTAAGGAATCACTGGCACATAAAAAAATCTTGCCAATTTTTGTGTTTAGTAATTTTTTTTTAAATTTTAAAATTATAATTTACATTTTAAAAAATATTGATAAATAAATGTTGTTGAAAGTTCCTTTGACATGGGAGTATTCTCTGAGAAAGTTGCATTGAATATTGATTTTTGTTTGAAACGGTTGTCTGTCAATATGATGCATTGGGAAGGACTTTCTTTAACACTGACTCCCCAAACTTAAACTCCGTGGCCACAGGCTTGGTAGGCAGGGCTCTTAATAATGTTCAATGTAAATTATATTAGCATTTGTGTGACTTTAGTCTGGTTATGCATTCAAGTATTTGTAATATGTGATGGCACAGAGGTGGTTAATCTTTCACAAACAGAATGGTCATCTGTTAGGTTTGCCTCAGAAAGAAGCTGGTAAACATATAAAAGTGGACAGTATGCTGATGCCAAATTTCTATGGTGGTCTTGATGAAACTGCCTTTAGCTTTCATTTTAATAAGTTGTGTAGGCCACTGCAACAATATTGCACACAAATGGAGACTTAAATCAATTAACAGAAGTTGGTAATTATGAATTAGTTAATGTCTTTAGGACATGTGGTAACTTATTTTCACCATTACGTCATTACGTGGTGCCTTTAACAATCTGAGACTGACAAAGTGTTCAAATCATAGATTAATCATTTATGCAGATATATTTGTAGTTTTATTTTCCATTCCACGGTGCAGTTTATTCAAGTAGGAACATACGTATACACATTTATTACAGACAAAATTTAGTTGTATAGCTCGTAAGGCAGAATTTTTTGGAAATTTTTGTAATGGCTAAGTGCAAAGATATGTTTCAAATCAGTAGTGCAGTTTTTGGTCAGTATTACAGATAAACCAGTGTTTTTGTAGGATTGATGGTATGAAATGTATGTTGCAAGAACATCATATGTAGATGAAAATAAATTTTCATATCAAAATACACAATTATTTTCCTTTTCCTTAAAAAAAATGGTTAATTTTAAATGTTAAACTAATTTACTCTTATCGTACAGTAGTGAGAGTTGTTAAAAAAAATTGTTAAAACAAAATACTTAAGGAATTTAGAAATCTTGGTGTTTAATTCCAGGAGTACTAATTAAACAGTAAACTTTAATCAAATAAAAATTCTTTAACCTTAGAAATTTACGGTGTGTACATAAGACCCTATGAATACAATAACACATGCGAAACTGCTGGATGAAACTGTGCAGTATCCAATTGAAAGGTAGGGTTACAAGTAGGCTGCTAGGCTACCAAAAATATATAAAAAAAGGACGACACATTTTTCACGCGGTTGCGTGATTGTGACACTTTGCTGGGTAGGCCAGCTTCATCAGGCTGCGAGTTGTAGGACCACTGCAACATGGCGGAAGATCACTTCTGGTAGTAAACCTAGCGGCTAGGTGGCAAACTAGGATGTGGCGGGAAAATTGAAAATTTGCAGGTATTTCTGATGAGTATGGTTTGGGGCTGTGGTTATATTATAGTGGGGCCCAAGGGCTGCCTGGATTTTGTTATAAAATTGATGAGCTAATTTTCAGCATCTGAGTTCTGAGTTATTACTTGAAGGTGGCAGGGCCGCAAACCACGCAACTTTTCTACAGCCTTGCCTAAGTTAGACCTATTCCCTTGAGGCCTAACCTCAACACCACCACTTTTTGTCATGCCACCACAAACCAGGGATGAAGCCTTGACGTNCTAAGGAAAGTATTTTCAAATAACAGTGACTTTTTTTTAATGGTTTTTGAGAATGTTGTCGTTAGATCACTGTAGTGATGTTGGCTAGGGCTGAGCCGATACCGGTACCGATATATCGAAACCGGCCGATATCGTAAATATCGGAATTGTGCGCAATTCATGTTTAAATCGCCGATATTATAACCGATATTTTGCCCTAAGAATCTAGGATGACGCTGTGCTACAGTGAAACCTCATTGTTGCGTCCCCGTTTATGTTGTTTTCCCGTATCAGTCGATTTTTTTAAATGGTCCCAACGAATATCCTGTATAAACAATGTTAAAAAAACCGGCATGCTACGCCTTTAAATCATTAATTTACCCGCATCCATCGATCAGATATTCTGTCC
>NQII01002656.1:123770-135358 GCA_002778355.1 Clitarchus hookeri | reverse complement strand
TTCAGCCCCCCCTTCTTACTCCCTCACATCCTCTTGAGCAGTTCATCACATTCATCCTGGTAAACATTGCAGACCCTGATTTTTCCACCTCACTACCTAACAATAGCAACATAACCTCTTCGGGAAGAAACTTCATCACAGATCTTCAAAACAACCCGACAAAGGTGCAACCACGGTAACAAAACTGACTACAATTTAGAAGCAGAGAACAAACTCAAGGACATCTATCTGCAAACATCTACGAGAAGACCCAACCACCAGATTCTGCGACCATATCAACCAATTCCTTGTGTCCCAGAACCCCCTCCAAGACCTGTTTGAGGCTTTAATTAAACTGCTCACCCCAAATAAATCCACCACACAAGTTGTATACCTGCTTTCGAAAATACACAAGGAACAACGGTCACCCGCATGACATCCCATTGTATCAGGAATTGGCAGCCCCAATGATAGAATCTCAGCACTTGTAGATGGCCACCTTCAACCTTGGGTACAGCAGCTTTTGTCCTATGTCAAGGGCACTGGTCACAACCCTCAGGAACAACTTCAGATTTCAAGATGCACACTACTTTCAGGTCGAAGGAACAGCAATGGGTACATGTATGGATCTATTCTATGCCAATCTGTTTATGGGCAGGTTAAAAGAAAACTTCCTCAGTCACCAACCAACCCAACCACACTGCTGAATACATTTTATTGACAACATCGTAATGATATAGACCTCCACTGAAAACTGCCTAATTCACTTTTTGAACAACTTAAAATTCACACAGTTCGCTCAAGTTCACCCTGTCGTACTTCAAAACACATGCCATATTCTTGGATGTTGAACAGACTCTCCACAATGGCACAATTCAAACTGCCGTACACACCAAACCCACCAACTACCTCTAGTACTTATATTTCGACAGCTACCACCCATACCATGCCAAAAAATCCCTACCCTAGTCTTGCCACAAGAGCCAAACATATGTGCTCCACCAACAGTGATCTCATCATACAGTGTGAAAAAATAGCCGGAGCATTCCTTGACAGGAGTTACTCCAGGCCCCTCGTCCACAAACAGATTCAGCAAGCCATCTCAAATACTGGAACACAAACCAAGGTCAACAACTGGGATGTACTTCTGTTGGTCCCATATCAAGAAGGCCTAAGTAAACTCAGAAGAACCATTCTCCACTCTTAATACAAAATTCTGGCTTCCTCACCACAAACAAAACACCTGCTCTCCAAACCACCCAGGTTGGTCTTCAAAAGGCCACATAACCTCCGCAACAAACTGGTTCCTCCAAAGCTGCAGCCTACCACAAATGCCAAACCAAACTTATCACCCCCAGAGGATCCCACCCGAAAATGGCGATTAAAGATGTGCTGTAACAGTGGTTTTGAGTTTTAATAATCATGAACCATCCAGTCCCTCGTAACATATATTCTATCAAATATATATATTAAGTATGTATCTAAAGTCACTGGGCGTTAAGTGATATAACATGGCACAGTCGGGAAAAGAACAACAGAAGAAGAAATAATGAGATACAAGACCGCGTGGCTTGGAGGAAAGGAACATAGCTGAGTGAAGGTAAACCTGCAAAGAAATCGGATGAGAGAAACGCGGCTACAATAAATAACTTGTAACAACCAGGTCCATTAATATTTACTGGTAATGTGGCTGAAAATTACCACAAGTTCAAACAAAAATATGATTTGTATATGCTTGCATCAGGAGGTTCAAAACAGGCGCCAGAAGTACAGACAACTATTACGTTAACTATAGTGGGCAAAGAAGGTTTGGAAATATTTAACACCTTCGATTTCAGTGATGCAGACAAGAAAGACCCACAGAAAGTATTGTAAGCCTTGGAAACGTACTGCATCTCACGAACAAATGTGAGTGTGAAACTTCATATTTTCTTCACCAGAGAGCACATAGAAGTTGAGTCGATAGACAGATATGTGACAGAACTCGGGAAACTATCCCAGAGCTGTGAATTGGGGGAAATGAGAGACATTTTGATAAAAGATAGGATTATCAGTGGGTTGCTAGACAACAATGTTGAAAAAAAGTTGTTGAATACTGACGATTTAACATTAGAAAAATGCCTCCAAGTATGCAAAAATGCAGAACTCGCAAGAATACAATTGAAGACTGTGATGCATGGTGATAAGGTGGCAAGTATTAATGCTGTGAATAGCAGATTGTATGACAGAAAATAGACAACAGGGCAGTCGCAAGAAAGGAAGGAAAGGGAGAAAGGCGATGTCCAACAACGTCCACAACGGTAGCAAGGATTGCAGTCTCTGCGAGGAGAATTTTCACTTCAGCATCAGGCCCAGAGGATATTGCAGAATGAAAACTACATATATTGCACAAGATGTGGTAAGGGACATCAGTGAAAGGTATGTCCTGCCAACAATAAAACTTTTATGAAGTGTAAAAAATTAGGTCACTTTACTTTGCAAGAGTAATGTAAGGAGAGTGTATCAAATTCATGAGCCTACAGGAGAAATGGACACCCAGGGACAGAGACAGAAAAATGAAAGAGTTTTGTGTACAAGTGAGGAACAAAACATTGACAGAGTAGATGACAGGGAATGTGTTCCTGATAATGTTCTCAGTGAAAACCTATTTTTACTTGGTAAAATTAATGTCACCAACCTTGCTAATTCAGACTGTGTAGAGAAAGTACAAATTAAAGATAAGTTGGTGAAAGTAAAATTAGATTCTGGGGCCCAAGTTAATGTGATGAAAAGGTCTGACACAGAGAGGTTAGGAGTAAATATGATACCTTCCACAACAAAAATAGAAAATTACAGTGGGTTACCAATACAAGTAATAGGAAAGTGTTTTTGTAAATGCTTCTTTAGCGGAGGTAGAACAGGGGTGATAGAGTTCCAAGTGGTGCATGAAAAAAGAACACCCCTTCAGTCTTGGGACTACCAACAATAGAATTTCACGGGTTAATTAATAAAGTAGAACTAGTTCAGGAGCCAGTAAATTGGATTAAACCAATTTCGAGTAAAGAAAGTGGGACAACTGCTAGTATAGTGGTAAACAGGTTATTGAATGCACATAAAGATATATTTGAAGGTATTGGGGAACTAAATTACACATATAGTATCGTGTTAAAGGAGGATGCACAACCACAGGTATCGAGAACAAAGAAAATACCTTTTCAGTTAGTAGAACCCCTAAGGGAGGAATTGAGTAGGCTGGAAAAGTATGGAATAGTCAAGTCGGTTGCAGAACCAACACCATGGGTAATTTCACTGGTTATCGTAAGAAAGCCAGACAACAGCATACAAATATGTTTAGATCCATATAATCTAAATAGAGTGATAGTTAGGGAGTATTATCCACTACCAACCTTTAATGAACTTGAGTCGCAGATGAATGGTGCCAAAGTATTTACTACTTATGATGGGTATCAGGAGTTCTGGCAAGTAAAACTGGATGAAAAAAAAGCCAGAAACTTACCACATTCAATACTGTGTTTGGTACGTACATGTTTATAAGAATGCCTTATGGCTTTTGCTCTGCTCCAGAAGTTTTTTATAAATGCTATTCACTAATTTTTTCTAGAGTCTTGGGGGTGGCAGTGTATATTGATGACTTGGTGATATGGGGTAAGGATAAGGAAGAACATGCATGACAAGCGGTTAGAGTTAGTGCTGCAAAGGGCAAGATAAAGTGGGGTGAGATTTAATAAATCTAAGAGTAAGATCAGAGTTAGTGAGGTAAATAATGTTGGTCACAAATTTGGTCCATATCATGGCATTAGTCCAGATGACGAAAAAATTAAGACAATTGTGGGTATGCCAAAACCTGTCAAAAGGAAAGAGTTGTTAACTTTTCTAGGCATGGTAGCATGTGTCTCCAAATTCATACAGCTAGCAGTGGAGTTAGACTATCCTTTGAGAGAATTGGCGAGGAAAGATACAGTCTGGCAATTAACAGAGAAACATAATGCGTTAAAAAACAATTTTAGTGAGTAATCCAGTTTTACAGTATTTTGACAAAGAGATGCCAATAGTATTATCAGTACATGCATTGAGTCATAGTTTGGGAGCTGTATTATTACAAAATAATCTACACGCGACCAGAGGCCATGAAGCGGGTGGGAGACGGGTCATATTCAGAATACTTCCGCAAGCATGCAAGGTTTCTCCGGGGCACAGCTCAAACAGAAACACTCACAAAAAAATTTGTCATGGGATAAATTAACACCAGTAAAAACTAACAACGGACATTGGTCGTTATAAAAGATCTAATTTATTCATGCTACAGTTACGTAGTGAACTTGCAGAGCCATTACACGATACTTCCTAGATAAATAACATTTATCAAAGGAAGTAGGCGCATAACTAGTATAGGCTGTTCACGCTAAAGTGAGTACTTTTAAGACCCTGGTTACTTTTTCCTTTCAGCCATTTTTTTTATCCTTTAACCACCTTTTTAAATAAATATTACCTTGTAACTAATAAACACAGTGTGTATATTCCACCGCACTGTGAAAAGTTAACGTCTAAGGCTAAAATAAAAGATATTTATTGACTATAAATCCAAATGACAGGGCTTTGAAAATTGCTCACTTTGCCATGAACAGCCTATTGAATGATTTAAAATTATTTTTCGCACCATAAGGACATGAAATATAGTAAAATATAAAAATCAGGTTGATTGAACTGTCAACATCAAGGGTAGTGGACCTCAGTCATCACCCTCCCCTTGCAAAACAAAGAACCTAACACACAGGGGGAGGGGGAGCGAACAGTAAATCAAAATAAACTGAATAGACAATGAACCAACGCAAAGATGTTTTACCCAGCGAAGTAAACATACTGGATTAATTAAACATCTCAAGCACACAATTAAAAGTCAATTAAATAGCTGTATGCCTTTTAAGTGCTACAGTCAGGTGGGTGGCTCAGTTCTGTCTCCCACCAATACGTTACGCTGGTTACTAATGCTCTCTATATAGAGAGTATATTAATTTAACCAGTCACGGCCATCTTGTCACCATCTAGTCTCGCTGAGCACATTACTAGCAGTGAAAAAGCAAACGCATCTCGCTCTCAAATGTTATTTAAAAAAAATTTATAAAAATATTTCTACTAGTCCTACACATGGTGGGGATTCCTATGGAATTGTCATATTTCATCCATGCGTTATGGTTGACCTGTAAAAANACTAGTCCTACACATGGTGGGGATTCCTATGGAATTGTCATATTTCATCCATGCGTTATGGTTGACCTGTAAAAAATATTCATAACTAATTTTTACCAAAAAACCTGCCAGAACATGGAATAGTAAAAACTACCCTAAAATCGTANTAAAAAATATTCATAACTAATTTTTACCAAAAAACCTGCCAGAACATGGAATAGTAAAAACTACCCTAAAATCGTAAGTTTGGCGGAAAACTCAATATTTACACTACCAAAGCCTAAACAAAATATAAAATTTTAATTTTCTGCAAACAAATTTTTTGTAAGTTCAATAGTTTTTACGAGGCAGGGTGAAATGTTTTACATGTTCGCGTCGGTTTATGACTATGAATCACCTATGACATAGTTACGAAAATTATATTCTCTTGTCAATTTAATGTTTTTACAATTATTAAAAAGAAATAATACGTGAACCAATTTAAAGGTTTGAACAATATTGTTTTAGTCTATTGTTATTATAATATATACCATAATCCTGTTGAATATCAGTTTTAATTGCAACAAAAAATCCAGTTCAAAATTTTAAGTATTTTTCTTAATCTGTATGAAGGCACTAGGCCTGGATGAATTGCAAAGTCAATTTTCGACGAACAAGTTAACTATACTCTGCCACAATGATGATGCAATCTAAGTTTTGTTTGTAACATGATGTGTTGTAAAAATTAATTGGCGAAGGGTTAAATACAGATAAGAAATGAGAGCTCTCAGATGATGCAATCTTTAATTACTTAAATTTTAAGGTTGTGTTGCAACAGTAAATAGCAGTAAATTTGTCAGGCAGAAGTGATTAATTACACAGAGGAATTGAAATGTTACTGCTTTCTGACACAACGTCTTTTGGTGTTTGACTGACTGGTTTCGTCAGGGTGCTACCTTGGGAAATTGGTCTGCCTTGGACCAAAAGTCATAACAGGTCCACAGGAAAAACAAACTTGGCANCAGGGTGCTACCTTGGGAAATTGGTCTGCCTTGGACCAAAAGTCATAACAGGTCCACAGGAAAAACAAACTTGGCACAAATAATTAACGGGAAAATAACAAAAAGTGTGCAATCAGTTAAGAGAACAAAAAGAAGCTTTGTTAAGAGCAAAATATAATTCTTGCACAAAAACCTTAAATGTACACCAAAGGTGGCTTAAGTGTGGTCCATTGTCTTTAAATTAAAGTTGACATCAATATGTATCATTGGAAGGGAATCCACAACTGATACGTGTTTTTTTACTTTTCACATGGCACTCTTANAGGTGCTTTTTTACCTTGCACATGGCACTCTTATGAAAGCCAAAGCAAAGTGTTGTCATTAAGATACCATGGGAGAGCTACAGTTACAAAATTTATTGTATCATACAGCAAAACATTTACAAATAAAGAAATAGGGGTGGCGGCGAAAAAGAGAGAGAGGGAAGAAGAGAAAGAGAGAGGAGAACAGAATGAGAGAGGGGAAATAAGGGAGAGACACAAAGAAAAAGAGAGGGGAGAGAAAGCACACATACACGAATGTGTGAAACAATGAATAATTAGTGAATCAAGTTATGATTAAAACAATGGTGGATGGGAAAACATGCAATTCTTTGATGTAAAACACTTCGGCACACGATTGTTATACACTGTGTAAAATAAACGGTGGACTGTAACACTGGGGTTGTGTAGAGAAGTAGAAGCTGAAAAGAAAATTTACAAGTCATTTTCTTGCTATGGCAAACCATTCCTTCTTAGCAGCCCCAAGAATCTAGCATATGATTGTATGTGGGACACCTCACCAGCTGCATAGTAGTGCTGTGGTGAAGGCAGTAGAGTACCCATTGTAAAGTTCCACATGACATACTTCATGCAATGACAGTATATAATTACACATCACACTTCAGTGCACGTGTAAGAACTGAATTAGTGGTCCACAATTGAAACCCGCAGCATATTGCTTGATGAGCAGGATTTGTATTAGGTGTTCAAAATGTCCACTGTCCATTCGTACATAACACTAGTGACATAATCACTGCAACCTCCCGTGTATATTACTCATAATTAACATAAATATTAGGGTTCAACAGCTTTTCTATGTAGTGGGAGAGATGATTGACACATTATTATATGGTTGGCCACAATACACCCATGTATTTTCTTTCCAGTTTCCACTTCTCTATGCAACCCCTCTGTCACAATCCATTTTATTTTACACTTTTAATTTATAGAACATTTCCCAAAGAAAATGGGTTGAGTTGAGAGATTTGCGTAGCTCTTAACAACGAAGT
The DNA here is from genome assembly GCA_002778355.1 of Clitarchus hookeri. Lineage (NCBI taxonomy): Eukaryota > Metazoa > Arthropoda > Insecta > Phasmatodea > Phasmatidae > Clitarchus > Clitarchus hookeri. The sequence goes on along the minus strand of NQII01002656.1, from coordinate 127,882 downwards.
GTTAAGTGCTGATGAAGATGAAATTATGTAAGAAAGGAGCAGCACTAGAATGCAAGAACGGGGTAAATGGGAGAGCAGCTAGAAAACCTGCCAACCAGTGGCATCATCCGGCACGATGCCCACTTGGGAAAATCCGGGAGTGACCCAGCTGGGTATTAAACCTGGTTCGCCTTGGTGTTTCCCCTCACGGCGCGTGGTCCGCAGGATGCATGAAACGCACGGATCGTACCTGTTTGTTGGTGTACAGAAGCGGCAAGGTCTGATGTTAAACGGACCATAGTTGTGTGGCAGAAGGGACCACGTCAGTACCCACGTTAACTTGCCCTTGATCCCCCCAATACCTACAATTCCTTACATTCACCTGATCCCTTCGTAACGACGTGGGTATAATTTCGAACACCCGTCTTCGTTTCGCAATTTCCAACGTATATACGAAAAAAAAAAAAACGTATGAAACGCATTTACTTATGTCGCCGCGCTTCGCGTACGAACAACAGTATCCAGCAAATGCCATGAAGTTGCAAAACGGTTATAAATAATTGGACAAACAAAACTTATAGTGTTGTGGGGCATGTGACGTGGGCGTCGTTCGTGTCATTGCTGCAGGGGCATTCTAGGGCGTATCTGTGCCCTTACGCGAGTTCGGACAGCGACAGTGTAACGTCACTACCTCAGTGAACTTTTCTAGGGCACGAAGCCAGGTAAAGACCCTTTGCTGGGGAATTCGGATATAGCCCGCGAGACTACCCTCTTTACTGCAACTTACATAGCTGAGCTTCCAAGGTGAGTTCTTCCGAGGATCTAGATTCCTAATATTTTCTAATACTTGTTTCTGAACGGCTCTCGGTAAAATGCTTTCGCGGACATCCAGCCTGATGTAACGACGGAGGGAGAGTAGTTCCGTGACGAGGGAAGAGATTTGGGCTTCTCTTAACACCGAGGTCTTGAGATACTAGTTCAGTGTTTTAACGTTGAATTGAAGGTGTTAGGTAAGCATTTGTGAATACCGAAATTGTTTATTTATCTTTATGTTTGTTAATGCTTGAGTAAACGAGTAAGCAGATTCGTAAAATATTTACTTTTTTAATAATTCCAAAGTTTAACTTGGCCGGCGCATCATTAAAATGATCAAGCCCATGGCAATGTTGATTTTACATGTAGTGGATGGATACACAATGTGCACGCAAGTAGTCCTTGAAAGTTAGTAATCCGGACCAATTTTCTGCATATTCGTCGTTTGCGCGTGTACACGTATCTCAGCAAATAATTGTCATGGGAATACGACTTTTCACCAGAAAAGTAAAAAAAAAAAAAAAAAAAAAAACAAGTATTAGTACAGTGTGATTAGATTTTGACCCAAACATTAAAAAAAAAGAGACGAATCCTACACAGATATGTTAGATTACATCTACTGAGCGTCCCCAAAAAAGTTACAAAAATCCTGCGTCGGGTTTTTTACCATTTTGAAAAAATAAAGCGGCCATATTGGATTTTCGCTTATTTCTGGGGAAAAAATATGTAGCACTCAAACTTTTTAACATTTTCAGTTGGTGTTGCTTTCAACATGTTTGTTATAGAAGTGGCTTTCACACGGAGTACGTACATTATACTTTTACTCATTTTTATTCCGTTTTAAGCTTTTTTTAATGTTATGTTACAATATTTTAACGATTTAAATTAAAATGGCTTACAATACGGAAAATGTTACAAATTAAATTTTAATAGCGTTCAAAACCTATCGGAATCATATAACATATTAGAACTTTATCATGTATTGTGTTCACAGTGCAGCTTATTTGCAGGCATAACATGTCGGGTCGGTTGGCAGAGGCAGTACAGAACATAACATATACGACATAACAGTTGAATTTGAATATTTACATTTAAAAATTCAGGCAATTTTAAAAGGACAGAGCTGTAAAACAACATCATATGGCAAAATTCAATTTTTTTTGTAAGCTCATCTTAAACAGGTCTTCGGATGTAGAGTTGCACTAACATGCCAGCAGCACACCGGCTGGAAGATGAAGCAGCACTCTTGGTATGAAGTGGTGTTAAGTTTTTTAGTTACATAATCTGCCCCTTCGTCTTCAACCACGTCACGATTGTTGCAACCATTTAAAAGTCACCACGACAAAAAAAAAATTTCGTAACTGATTTCAGTTTCAATTGTTTGGTAACTTAAGTTCTGGGCAAGAACAATAATTCTCCAGTAATGGGGCGGGAAAAGTTCCGAATGTTTTATTTTACTACATCACCGTTAATACAATACGCTGATATTAAAAACGTCATAGCTCTTACACACAGAAGTCTCGCTTTACGCTAGTCGGGGACGCTGAGCGACATGTTGGTGTGTCTCTTTATCGACGTCATCTGCATATTCCTGTTTAGGTAAATGCAAATCTCCATCCATGGCCTCGTCATATTCTACGTCCCTGTTGCTGCAGTCATGTCCCGCGCAATACATGCACACGGTAGAGCATTTTAAAGACCTTCTGTCACACTTACGCTCGTTTGTGCAGCTACAGAAAACAAGATGCAATAGGTTTTCTGGTATGGGACGGAGACAACCGTTCACTATCTTCTATCCCCAGTATAGCGGATCCATATTAACACCAGGCCATTCCTGGACCTGATGAAGGACTCAGTGTGAGTGCTCACGAGCCGCTGCGGATGTTGGAGGAAGAAAAGTCAAGTTGAACTGTGCATGGACAGGCTGCTTAGCTATTGTCTTCACATAAAACTGGCGACGTAAGCTGTCTAAGTTTCCACTCCCTTTTGACCCATACAGCGAGAGAAAGAAAGCCTCATCAGCATCAGCCACAGCATCAGCTGATTCCTGAGGATCGTTGAAAATACGCAACATTTCTCTGAGCTGCTTATTGGTGTGAACTTTTTGAAACGCGCGATCTTGCCTTTTCGGTAAGTGGATGAAACTGTATCGCATCCTGTGAAGACGCACAAAGTTAGGAGAATAGGTCCAATGTAGTGAATCTTATCAGGATTAATCTTCGTTCCTGGCATAATAATCTTCAAGATGGTGTTCGGTGGAGCAAGGGCAACGAGAAGAACAAGCAAATCTGTATCTTCACAGATCAAGACTGCTTCAAGCCCCTTTTCGGCCTCTGCAATAGTTGTTGACACAATTAGCACATCAGCATCTGCATGAGCCTGAAGTACCTTCCACCCTGCAGTCTGCAAATGATGGCTCACAAGGGTGATGAGTCGCATTTTCTTGTTATTGTTTGAGAGAAATTCAGTTTGTCCAAGTGTGACATACACAGAATACCTTCCACCTGGAATCTAGAATAGCAATATCTATGGTATCGACCTTCAGCACAGAATCTTCCACCGCTACATCGACGTGGCAAGCCTTCCCTGAATTGAATGTGGCAAATGTTCCTTGTCTTTCGAGCTCGGTCCTCCACCATACCCATCGAATACGACATGGGCTTGGCCGTAGTATGTAGTAACATATGCTGTATACTGCAGGCATATTTCTTTAAATGTCGCTGGATGCGGCCTTACAACACGATGAAGGAGTTATCCACCATCGACTACACAGGACACACTTTGTGTTGAGGCGCTCTTTGATGTTGGTTGGGTCGGAGTTGTTGACAAAAGTCGCACGATGGATGATTTCGTGCCCTTCCTCATTAAACCTTCCTCGGAAAGGAAAAGGGGGTATGCGGAAATTTCAAATTTTAAGATCTCAGACAGCTGTTCTTAAGTCCTCACGATGCGGTGAAAAATCTGGTTGGGGTTGATACAGACTGATTTATTACGCACTGTCACTGATCTCGTTACACTACCCGGAGATGCCATGACTAACTTGTGTTTCAGATGAATTTCAGTGATTTTCATATCCTCAGTTTGCTTCATTGCAGCAATACCAACTTGTAGTGCCTTTTTGGTTTTGTTTTTATAACATTAAGTTTACCTGTTCTAAGAAAAAAATCGCAGAAAATGGTTAAAAATAGCATATTTAAAGCTTTCCTGTGAAGTTTCCGTATTAGGCAGGAGAAAAATATGGGCTTTCACTGCGTGCAATAAAATCCCACTGTTACAGATCTCGTTAGCACAGGAAAGCGTAACAGCGGAATCACTGCACG
>NQII01002656.1:103257-123695 GCA_002778355.1 Clitarchus hookeri | reverse complement strand
GGGGACGAAAATCTTGGGGCCATTTTCAAAAGTGCACCGGGTCAGGGTTAAAGGTCAAGGTAATCTTGATCCGAAATGGCAGTAGTAGTAAGTAATGTAATATGTTTTTGTAATCTATTTTTTGGGATTTTGTAATTTAAATGCAATTATTTTTTGTTTCCAGTTCATTCAAGGCCAAGGGTACAGGGTCAAGTTCAAGATCATGGGTCAATGTCAAGGTCACCTGGATCAAATATGGCGGTTGGGTGACCGGAATAACAGAGCATGAACGGCGCCTGGTGCCTGTGTCCCATTCCCATTTTGTCCCATTTAAAATGCATTATGCCCGACTTCTCTATTTTCTACTACTATGGCCAATGCACAATTATGAAATGGGAACGTCAACACGTAATAGTATGCAAAACGGAAAAAGTTGGCGAACATTGTTACAGGCAGTTTGTGAGATGGGAACATATAAATGCATTGAGAATTCTAATGGTCGTAGGAAGGTGATTCGAATTTGTATTTATTCCACATAATGTCATGAGACGATATAAGAAAATATAAGTGATCATATGTATATAATTTTTTATGTGAAAATTTCATGTAGACATAAGCCAAAATAGATAACCCATGGCTATTATAATGTCTTCACCCCGAATTAGGAGGGGAAAGCAAAACCTTTGTCACGGCGCCAGCTGACGGAAAGTTTCTCAGTTCAAGAGTCAAGGAACGAACTAGCCACGCCTCTAGTGAGTTTGAGGGGAAGGCCCCCTTACTGATATAATTAAAAATTTGCTTCGCTAATCTTGATGTTGGGAGTATGTAATCTCGTATATTAATACAGATATACAGCAAAGTAAAACTACGTAGGTCTCGCGAAAATTGAATAAACTGTTCGTGCGGAATAGCAAGAGTGTTTCCCTTGGACACGTCACACGAGATTGGCTGTTTCGGCTTCCCTTGAGTTATTGGCTACAGCGAGCTGAAGGGAGACCAATAGATGACTCGCGGGGTGCGATATGCGAGGACGGACGCCAGCTTGGTAGCGGGCGCCGTTCCTCGTGATTCGAACGATCCGAAACAGTATTGGCTGTCTAATTTAGCATTTGGAAGTACCCATAGTTGCAGTCATTGTGTAAGTTCGGGACTTTGAAGTGAGAAGTGGTATAATAAATTGTCGGGTCTAGATACAAGATACTGGGCGAAACAACTCTACCGATTCTGTAGCGACATTAAGCTGATATGAAAGATTTTATTTTATATTAAAACCAGAAAGTCAAACACGATACGTGGAGCATTAACTGCAGCTGTACGAAAAGCATAAGGGTGCCGGGCAAAGAACGAAATGCACTACAGAAGCGGCCCGACACACATTTCAACTCCAAGTGCAGGCGTCAAAATGGTTACGGGGTGTTTTCAGAATCAGTGTTAGCCGCTAAATGTTCTCTGCAGAAACTTTAGTTGTCTTCAGACATGTTTTTATATTTCTATATTTATTAGCGTGCCATAAAAATATAGGGTCACCGCTTAAAGTCATTTTCAGGGCAGTCTCCGACGGAAAGAGACTGCACCCTGGTTGTGTGTAAAGGCGTTGAGGCAAGTTGTAAGTGAACAAGAGTTGGCCTTACAGCTTGCGCGGTTGGAGACCTCAAGCACAGAAAATAGTTGCAGGCAGGATTCTTAACGAGAAGTAAAGTTAAAATATAGGTTTTGCGTCCCAAGGTAATGCGTTGAAAAGCTGATGACGAGACTTTCAAGATTATAGTGGTCGAACTACTAAAGCCTGGTTTACAACGCTTCCAGTAGCTGGTCTTAAACGAGCCATCAAAAGGAGCCAGTATCTAGACAGCTACTGGAAGCATGTGAGCAGGTCGGGCAAGTAGCCGACCAGGGACAGTCGGAAAATTGTGGGCCAGCAGCTGGAAGGACATTCATTTGAAAGAGATTGGTTTTCGCTGGCACACTGGCCCTCCCCCACCATGCGCACTCTTCCCCCTTCGTCCTCATCGACCCAAACCCAGACAGTTAACTACTACTAGACCAAGCTAAGTGTGCATCCGGAAAATACGCGACCTATACAAGGTCATGCCGTTATCTCCTTTCTCTCTTCTCTTACATGCCCCTTCCTCCTCCAGGATAAGATAAATCGCGCGGCTGCGACCATAGCTTGTGGCTACTGTTGACTAATTCGAGTTGCCATATTGATGCTCCACGGGGGCTGGTGTCTGTAGAATTTGCTTAAATTCATGTCGACAGGTGTACGTGCGCTTGCGCAGAGAGCTGCAGTATGTCTAATTTCTCGCACTCGCTGTTCTTCCTCTCTCAACAGCTACACTAGCGTTATGTGTCTCACCCCTTCCCAGTTACACACTTGGCTTGGTCGAGTAATAAACCCTTGTAAACACAAAGGGCCCAGTTACTGGCCCGTGCGTGCTGGGTCCAGTCATCACTGTTCCATTTATCGTTTAGTGTGATCGTTTCGTACTATTTACGGAGAGATGACTAATCGTTGGAGTGACTACTTACAGTGTGATTTGCTGAACAATGCCACTAAAATGGAGTACTGTGGAGTTTTTTGAAAGCAGAATGCAAAAAATAGAGACAGAAGCCAATTTTGACTGAGCACTCGCCATTCTTCTGACGTTCTGGCTCGCAAACTGACATGTTACTGAAACGGGTGTGAACGCAATGTGGCAGCTACTTGGAAAGAGTTAGTAGCTAATCTGCCTGAAAGGAGTGCACTTGCCCATTGGATAGGCCAGCTACTAGACCTGTATGAACCTCTCGGGGCTAGCACGTCTCAGATCAGCAGCTGGGGCGCAGTGATGGAAATTAATGGACCAGTGGTGTCCAGGCCATCTACTGGAAGCATGTAAGCCAGGCTTTACGGCTCGCTTGCACGGGTCAAGTTTGGTGTCGTCACGTACTTTAAGAGAAGTGACTTTTACTAATTTCTGCTTACGCGAAGACTGTAGTGGCGTCGAGTGTAGCGCCAAGTTCTTTAGTTTGTACGAATACTCGCTGAGCCTGATGTTCCACAGTACATCATACTTTGCATCAATGTCCATTAACTTGTGTATGCCGTTTCCACACAGCTTACTCATTTCGAACACAGCCACTACACAATCAATAGAACTGAACTCGAAATATCTAATTACCTGCGTAAACTGGCTAGAAAACTAAGCACGGAACAGTCTCTAAGTCTCTACTGCTCATCTTCAAGGAAACGAGAGCAAGTGAGAAGTTAGGACAGGGAAAGTACCAGAGGAGAGTGTTTCACGTGACCTTCAAGCGGCCACTAAAATAGACACTACTCCAACTTACTGTTCGCTTACCTGACAGAGGAAATTTTGCTTAGCCGCGCCGTTTACGCGAGGACATTATTGGGAAAATCGGTTGTCTTTTAAGTACTTGACTCCACTAAACATGACCCATGTAAACGAGCCTTTACCGACTTGGTGCTCATGTAGTGAGTCTTGGGCGCGAACCTTCACCGGCCCCATCACTATGACGCCTTGCAGCACACGCACGGCCGCCCCGAGCAGTCTCCTCAAAGTCCAGGAAGTNGAGAGAGAGAGAGAGAGAGAGGGGGGGGGGGGGGGGGGGGGGGGAGAGAAGCTGATAAGGTGAAGGGAAGAGAGGGCCGTCAAGAACCTGTCGACGAAGCAACCCAAAGCCGGTTAATTTTGCATAATTTAGCGTCGTTACTGCGAGGGCACGACAGAACTACGTATCGACCGACGACATCTTGGGGACGCAACCCAGAGAGGCTGTTAATTCCTGCTGACAGCTACAAGCTGAACTACACTCGAGATCCCGCCCTCAGTTCCCGCGGGCATATAGCAGAGGAAATGGGGCAGCAATAGCTGGTGAGCTTTGATATCAAGCTTTGAAAAATATCCCTACCTATAGCTGCACATAGTTAAACACGCCTTAAATATATACAGTATTGTTGAAAATATGAACAATATATCCACTGTAACCACTGAACGTGTTTTTTTTTTGGTTGTTTCAAACACCTTACAGTTAAGAGTTCACGTATCCGTGTTTTTTTTTTTTTTTAGCACTAGTACATTATTAGCGCATGGATACTAATATTTAGGTCTATGTAAATGCTAGATTGAAATATGACTGAAGAATACATAAAGTGCAGAAGGAAGCAAGGTTTTCTAAACAGTTATGTAAGCCGTAAACAAACGAAATGTATTTAAACTGTTTTCTTTACGCTGCTCACGGCTTGTGCAGTTTTAAAGTAATGACCTATCTCGCCGCTCTTAACTCACTGATGATTTTGTCACACAAAATAATTTTCAATCAGAGCAACTGAAGCAGATAAGTTTAAATAAACAAGGTAAAAGCGAAGTGAGCTGACTTACTTAATGGAGTGCAATTTCAATTTTTATTTTCATTGAAAAGGTAGGATAAACATTTTCTCTCTTATTTCAAGACATTTTTGAACGCTAATGGGGACCGTATGTAACAGTAAGTGATGGTATTAATAATTACTAATATTGACATAACTTTAACGCATATTTTAAAGCCAATTTATTTTGCGTTGTCTGCATTATCGAATAAAGCCTTTAAAGAGTACTATTTTCAACAATAATTCTGCGTCTGTGGGATTATGTGTAATTTTAACATTTAATCTATTTCAGTTCTAATTTGTAGGGTTAGTTATGTGTATAATGCCTGTAATGAAGTTTGAACTCTCCAGGTCATCATATATTCTTTTTAAAACATCCGTGACCAGACATATTTACTCTGCGTGCTACTACTCGTTTCGCGTTATTTATTTGAATCTAGAAATAAATTAATAATATCGTTGTATTTAGTCTATGAAAAAAAGTTAGTTTTCATACAATATTGACCTAAAAAATCTGGAGAAATTATTTGCACACATTAAAAGAAATATATGGTTACTGGTCGTGTGGTTAAACCGCGCTACTATAAAAATAATTATTAACGTCAAGTAAAAATAACAAATGTTTGCTTATCTGGACTTGAATAAAATGTTGACGTTTTCCTCTATTCCAGCGCTTGTCACATTAGGTCTGCATGAAACTTATAAGGTCGTTTATTGATATACCTGCAATATTCATGAAACGATATCAAGCTTGGGTGTTATCCGTGACCTTGAAATACTTCATTTTTGGTGATACTGTAATTCAAGATCTTAGCTATAACGCAATCTTGTTATAAGACATCCTGGCGTAAATTTCAACGCTATCGAGTGACCAAAACAAGCCCTTTGGCTCTAGGTTATCAGAATTGAACATCGTGCGTAAGCGACAGGTTTAGTCTCGTTTGACTAACATATCCTACGAAAATAGATATAACCTACCATCAGTAACGAGCTTCCAAATACGTAGTACTGTCAATAATTTTGTGGACTGTCGCCCCGAGTGAAGGCAGCCACGTATTACAATGACCACGTATTCACATCATCACTCAAAATACACTCACTTGCAAAATTGATTACCATGAACATAAAGCGCAAGTACAACGAAGATTGTCACATATTATCGTAATAGTCTGACATGTGACCCACTTGCGTTTCCCTACAGCGATTTGCTTGCGCGTATGTGCCACTAGGGGGCACATGTGTCACTCCATCATCAATAGCTCCAAGACACAGAATAAGACCTTAGTAACAATGTGAGTCCCAGAGCCAAGTTTAGTGAACACGCAGCATGTCCCGACGGCGCATTCGACAAGCCTTTTCCCAGCTGTATGAGTTTGAGAACGGCCGATTTGTCGGCCTCTTAGAGGCAAGTTGAATGTTTCGGTGCATTGCTCGCCATTTGAAATGTTTTGCCTACACTGTGAGACGGTGTTGGACGCAGTGAGAACCGAAGGGTACACACTAGGGCTGTTCGATATTTTGATACATCGATAATTATCGATAGGAAAAATAACTTATCGCTCGATATGTAACTATGAAAATTATCGGTATATCGATGTTTCGATATTATAGAAGTTTTCGGTATTATCGAAATTTTCGGCATTATAGAAATGTTTTTTATTATCAACATTTTCAGTATTATCTACATTTCCGATATTACGAAAATTTACAATATGATCTATACTACCGGAATTTCCCATATTATCATCATTCTTGATATTATAGACGTGTCAACGATATTATCGACATCATATTATCGTTGTGGACAATTTATCGGAATACCTGGAAAACCTGGAAAATGTGCTGCTTCATGCAATTGAAGTCAGTATACATTTTAAACCTCTAATAAACTTCAAGAAACTTCTGGCGAGTGTGTTTTGTTTTATTTGCGACGTGTGTTGCAATTCTGAAGGCTTCAATAAATATGTGTGTGTTATTTAGTATTTACGCAATTCGCAATTTACCAGCTATACACTCGTTTTGAAACAATATCGCCATGACAATATTTTATGCTGCACGTGAAACATTGCTCGAGATTTAGGAATACATGAAAACAATGTTATAACGTCTGTTCGGACGATTTAATTTGTATGAGCCGATACATCTAACAGTAAGTACTAGCTTCCGCACGACTAACCTCCTAGGTAAGTATTTTGGGGGGAAATTAGATTATGCATTAAATGTGTGGATGCAGTTTCATGAAATATATTGTCACCGGCTAGGTATTGTGTCATTAGTATTCTGGTGAAGTTTCGTTCACATCAGTGCAGAGGAAAGACGAACTGACAGTAATGATGAGAAGACTGAAAATAAAGAAAGGATTAGCAGCTATCCTAAAGCCTTAGACAACTGAAAAATGTGAAAAGTCGGCTGCTGAGATGGCAGAAGAAGAAACAGAGAGCTACCTGAGAAGGANAGCGCTACCTGAGAAGGGCCTCAATCGATTTAGAAAACACCCTTTACTGGGGTGGAAGTCCAATTCTGTTTACTTCCCGAAACTTGCAACTCTAGCTATAAAATACCACTCCTTGACTGGAACTAGTGTGCCATCAGAGAGAGTTTCCAGCTGTGCAGGAAACATTGTGACGGACACACGTTCATGTCCTTCATCAGAACATACCAATGAACTTGTGTTCTTGGCTATGAACAAGCAGCTGCTTATTGTAAAAAGTTGCGACTTTTCCTATGATCTTGGTAAATTTTTTCGTGAGTGAAGTTAATGTAATTTCCGTCATTTTTATAGTATTTGTAACCATAAAATGTGATCATGAAGTTATATTCTTTGTCACGATAAGGATTCGCACAGTTACTGAGATGTCAAGATTTCTCGAGTTTCAAAAATTGATTTCATTCTGAGTGTAACTATGCAGTTTATTTTGCCAGTTCAGGAAATAATGATCATCCTACTGACACAAACCACCAAAAATTCAGAACTAATAGTTTCTTAGCATATAAAAAAATATCTGATGTGTACAAAATAACAATAACCAATGTCAGAAAAATAATATTATAAATTAATTTGTGGAAAGTCTGAAAACACACATTTTGGGTTGCATGTAATATCTAAACTTTTTAAATTAAGTCTAAAGAATTCTGCACATCAAGACAATATTCTGAACAATTATGAAACAATGCATAAATAAAAAAATATATATGATCAATTTTTGTATTAATATATTTGAAATATATACAAATATTTTATTTGTATGAGTTAAAACAGCCAGAATCAGCACAAATTCACCATAAACCAATAAATTCACTCCCAAAACACGATTAAAACACTGTATCAGAAATCAGTATTCAGATGAAATTTCCTGAAAATTTTCTTTGTTCTCTTCAGGAACAAATTCACAAATGTTTATCCTGTCGCTGACTTTAGCTCATACCAATGCTTTGCAGTCTGAAAACACGATGTGTGGCAGTGTTCATAAAAGCATAAATTTGGGTGAAATCGACTGAGTAGTTCTTAAGGTTTATTTTCCCCCCAGCTTTTTTTCAACTATAATTTTCATGTGGCATTCTCTTACAAAAATGGTGGGCTAATGATAATGTGAATTTCTGAATTCGATGCTGACATGTCGCTTTGAAGTACTAACTTTGACACTTCACCTAATTAGCGATTTTGAAAATAAGTACACAGCGTGGTCGAAAACTTAAAAAAATTAGGCGTCATTACTGTGTACTATAAGTGTATCGCTTCACACTGTGATAACTTCGATTCGAGTCCTCGACGTCTACAATTGTGTATGAGAGTAGCAAGTTTGCTGTAAATCGGTGCATTGAATCGCAAGTGGGGAGTGGTGCAACGTCTACAGTGAAACTTAACAAACAAGCATGTAGACAGGAATAACAAGCATTCCTTTAAATCGAAAATTAGACTAAAAAATTTAATTACGTATTTTATAGAAATAGCGATTCATTTGTTTTCAGCCAAGGATAAGAACTTGGGTTAGTTAAAAATATTGTTTAATATTTGCTGAAAATCACTACAGTCATATTCAATTATATTTTTAAAAATATCAAGATATACTGTGAAACTGAATTTATGATTATTACTCTTCACTGAATAATGCTATGACATAAAATTAACTCTTACTATTTTCAGCACATGTATATTNATTTATGATTATTACTCTTCACTGAATAATGCTATGACATAAAATTAACTCTTACTATTTTCAGCACATGTATATTAGCAACAGTATTATCATACGCACATACATATACATACACACGTATTGCAATGTAATTTTACTTGTATCAATATGTACATACGCAGATGCTATCTTTACTTCTCACTCACTTATTTTATATGGTTTCTTGATTAAGTGACACGTCCACTGTGCATTGCAGTTGCGCCTCGTGTATTCTCGCAGGCTGAGTGGGCGCTGCTTGAATTGTACACTGTATGCTCCGAGAACGTAGTTGCGTGCGTCACGTTCAATTGTAGATACGTGAGGCAGTAAAACGCGTTTCGGCAACTTATTTCAGTGGTTTTTGGAATGACTACATTGTCGCTCATTTATGCTCTCCTTCAAGAACGATCAGCCCTTAACAGTCTGCTCTGATGCACCAGTACTATCGAAAACACCAATCATGTGTATGTTATAAATGTCTTTAATTATATATAACTGTACCATTGATAATATAATTAATTTTGGTGATATGGACTAAGACTGTATTGGTATAATTTTGTGTTTTTTTATTATGTGATACTGATGTCGCTGGTAGTTTACAATTGTTGATAGTAGTGATACATAATCACATAAATGTTTTCAGTAATATCAGAGGTCAAAAGATACCAATATTTTCAACGATAATGGACTTTAAATGGTACTGATACTGACGATAACGATATTAACGATAATTGAAATGATTTCTATATTATAGACGATTTCGGTATTATCGATAATTTCGGCATTTTCGATCATTTCGGCATTATAGATCATTTCGCTGTTATCGATAATTTTGGTATTATCTATAGTTTTTGGTATTATCGATAATATACATACTATCTATAATTTTGATAATATCGATAAATTTTATATTATCGATATATTAAAAATGCCAAGTAACTGTTTGGAAAAATATCGATAGTAAATTTGTATGATATCGAACAATCCTAGTACACACCGGCGGACCACCAGCAGGGAGCATCGTTTCATCGTGCAACAGGCTGTAAGCACTCCACGGGCATCGTTGCGCACCATCCATGGCCATGTCACGACAGCTGGGGGTACGCCTGTGTCCACCAGTACCACATACAGGCGGCAACCAGAGCAGGATATATCATCACGGCGTCCCTTACGACATCTCCCATTACGACCTGAGCATCGCCGAGCACGTGTGACCTGCCGGGAACGGGCAGCATGGCAGCTTGCGGACTGGCGATGAGTGGTATTCCGCGACGAATCAATGATTATGTCTGGATATGTCCTCGCCAGCGCCGTGATCCACCCTTCATTTTAGAGAGGGGCCTTGGTGTTAGGGGTAGTTTCTTACGATTCCCACGCCCCACTGGTGCTGACTGCAGGAACCCTGGCGGTACGGTGGTATATTCTGTACCATATAAGAAGGCCACTTTTTGACAGCTCGACGAATGTAGCGCCACTGTTTACATCTGACTACGTATCCTTCCGTCATCAGCTGGTCCGTCACGTCGGGGCTGTATTTTTTATCAACACGCTGTCAGCTAATCCACTTCTCATTGTACTGTAATGCTAAACAAATTTTAAGATATTTTAAGACTGACATCCGCCAAAAAATATAAGTAGGTTATAAAGTTAAAAATATAAAATGTTGCAAATAATTTGATATTTGATAACTCTTTTTTAATTTGTCCGAGATAGTGAATTTGGGTTAAAATTTGCGAGACGGTCTGTTGTATTTATTATTACACTTTGGACGTTATAGCTAATATATACAAGTTGGAAATATGTGACGTGGAATAACGTTAGAATTGCTTAAAAACTATTCACGCGTGTCTACGGAATCAAGGAGATGGGTTTCGAGAGAACAACATGGCGTATAATTTACGTAGACGAACGATTACCGGCCGAATATAAATGACTTGTACTCCAAATCGTTGTAGATGAAATATATGTTACTTTAAAAATTATGCAGAGCTCGTGGAAAAATATAACTATTGGCATATGTTTGTAAATTCGTTATATATCGCGCAAGAAAGAGGTTCATTTCTGGCTGGTAATAGCTCGCAGAATATCCGATAGATAGCCCGCAGCACGTCACAGCGAAGTTTTGAGTAACGGTCTTTATGGTCAAGAGATAGCGTATTTGTAAAGTTGATAATTCTTATGTTACGGGCTGGAAATATATTTCAAATTGGTGTCGTTTCGTCAAATTATTAGAAAAAATTATTCAACAATATTATGCAATATTTCTGTATGCTTTTGGAATTAATATCATGGACGTGTTGAAAGCAAGGTTTGAGATGGGTGATACGACGTGAAAAAGCTTTCTGAAGTTAGCACAACTTCAGAAAACTTTTCCACATCGTATCGTTCTATTGTACATTTCATTTTGAGCACCTGGAAATAACTACATTATCACGAAGTTTAGTTTTTAACGCTAACAACCATTGTTTTGTGACCTCGTAAAATAAAATGTATTAATAAATCTACGAACTCTTTCTTATCCGCGCATTTTCTGCTTTTCTGATGTGCATCGGCAGTGCACTCAGAATAGCCAACGTAATTTTAACTTTTGTTTGTTCGTGCATCAGCTGATACAGGATTTTGTAAATGGCGCTTTGTTTGTTTCGTAAACGTTAAGTTGCCACTCACTGACTGTCAGAAAATTGCCTTCTTATACGGTATGGACCATATCTCTGGCCTGCCTTCGTGATGTCAACACGCTTCCTTGGCCAGCAAGGTCCCCACACCTCTCACCCATCGAGGACGTTTGAGACTAGATTGGGCGGCAACTTCAGCCAGCAGTAACTACGGCGGATTTGAAGAGTCAGTTGCGCCAGCTGTGGCAGGATCCTCCTTAAGAGAACATCCGATGTCTGCATTCCTACATGCCCGACCGTATCGCCACCTGTCTCCTTGCTACGGTTAGTCCAATGCCATACTAAGTGCATTCTGCAAGCGTTGGACCCCTGCAATTCATGCTTGGTGTGTTACAGTATTTTGATGTTTTCTGTATACATACTACCATGTCCTGTGTCTGTACCCACTAACGTGCCTCTGCAATGGCACATTCAGTTTGATAAATGTTTTTGCAAATGAGTAGTCACCGTCGGCCACTGTACACATCTGCCAACGCTGGTACAACTGTTGTAAACACTGCTGAAATATATTGGTAGGAAGGCCATGTACGATTTCTCTTGTGGCAGTGATTTCCTCTTCGGACGAATGAAATCTACTACCACTTAGTTGGACTTTCAAGATGGGTAAAGAGAAAGAAGTCACATGGTGCGAGATCAGATTGTTTGGAGGGTGTGGCAAAACTGTGGCCTTTTGCCTTGCCAGTCCCTCTCGGACAAGCACACAGCGATGTGCAGGGGCGTTGTAGTGTATTTAAACCAGTTCTTCCTACGCCACATCTCAGGACGCTTACGACGAATTGCATCTCGTAGGCGGCAAATTTCTCCACTTAGCAGATCTTGTTTACAGTTATCCCTTGTGAAACGAATTCCATGTGAACAATGCCCGATGAGGCGAAGAACAGTTCAGGCGTGACCTTACCTTTTGACCCGCCTTGTGTTTTTTTTCCCCCTTCGAGGAGACGATTGTGGATCCCAGGTGACTGAGTGTCGCTTCAATTGCGGATTGTACAAAACACACTATGTTTCATCATCTGTTCTTATCCGTTTGAGAAACGCCCCGTCATCGTCAGCATTACTGATCAGGTCACCGCAAATTGTCATGCGATCGTCCCGTTGGCCTTGCGTCACAATGCGCGACACATCGTGCAGTAATTAACATTGAAAATCATTTAAATAAAACACAAATTTTAACCTTACTGCAGTCTTCTAAATATGGGTTTATTCACGTATTTCGGATTTTTATTACTTAAAATATATAATTTTTTTCATTTATAGTTGAAAATGATTTTATTTAAAAAGCAACCATTTATATACTATTTATATTGCCCCTTCCCCCATCCAGAGTTTATATCCCTTTATCAATAAAAAACCGGAGACATAATAATAAAAAACTCTCTAAAAATATTTAAGAAAATTACAGCATATATCACGTGCAGGTTACCAAATATTAGTTTCATTTTTCTTGTATCTGTAAGATATTTTTCCATTGATAATTTTAATATTATTTCTTCAGTTATTTTATATATCCACAAAAATGCGGAATTAATAAAAATCTTCCGGGCTACTTCTTTCAACTGCAACTTCACTTGAAGTCTGTGCTACTCGTATTACAATTTCTCTTCCAAGCCTGGCGTACGTTTACTTGAGCGCTGGTGGAAATCTGGCTCAGAATTACAGTCAGACATTCTCGTTTAAAAAAACGGTTTCCATGCTCCAACCTTGCTTAAATGATAAACAGCGCAGCGATCTCACAGAGTTCGAAAGGTTCGCCAGTTCAGTGTTTCTTGTTATAAATTTTTTTTTTTTTATAAAATGCCAACAGTTGTAGAAAATGTGCCGAGCGTGCTTCGCTTCATTGATTGGCTTATCCCCGCCTCGTCCTCTCGGACTCCGTATCCCCGACAACAGCTGAACCGCACGCACGGCCGCAACGGTAGAATTTTATTGGCCGCCTTTGATGGCAGAAAGCTTTCACGCCCGACTCCATTTGCATAGTTACCGCGCGCTCTACCGGCGGAGAGGGAGACGAACACTGCCCCGGTGTAGTTTCCAGTTGGCCTGCTCGGTCAGAACCGATAACAGTAACCATCGTCCTCTTTGCAGAAGGCGGCTGCTGNGTGTTTCTTAATGCAAAAAATAAATAAAAAAAATTAGAAAATGCCAACAGTTGTAGAAAATGTGCCGAGCGTGCTTCGCTTCATTGATTGGCTCATCCCCGCCTCTTCCTCTCGGACTCCGTATCCCCGACAACAGCTGAACCGCACGCACGGCCGCAACGGTAGAATTTTATTGGCCGCCTTTGATGGCAGAAAGCTTTCACGCCCGACTCCATTTGCATAGTTACCGCGCGCTCTACCAGCGGAGAGGGAGATGAACACTGCCCGTTGTAGTTTCCAGTTGGCCTGCTCGGTCAGAACCGATAACAGTAACCATCGTCCTCTTTGCAGAAGGCGGCTGCTGGCTTCAGCCGAGAAGCCCAACCGGTAGAAACAACGACCCGGTTTATGTTCCGTGTTTAAAGCTACCTGCCGCTGTTAGAGTCCCGTCAGACGTACGCGGAAATTATGCGCCTCCTCTTTGCTCGGAGGAGATCGAACATCAGAGCTAAAGTCTCCTCGCCTAAAAGTACACTTCAGCAGATACATCGTCTGTGATGTGTTTAAAGCGTACGGCATAATGGATAGTATTGGCTGTCTTGGTAAGCTCTGGTTGGCGATGATGAATCAGGCAATGACGAAGTGTAGGTGGCGGTTCCCGAAAACGCGTATCACAAAAGCTGATGAGATGGCTTAGTGAGCTAACGTGAAAAATTGTCACTTACCGCAGTAAATTCGATGGGTTAGTATTATGTGTTTCATCTGTCAATATTTACAAAAGTGTTGTCTGACGAGTCGTTAGCAGAATTGGTAGCCTTTAATTATGTGGGTTAATATTGCTGTCAGATATTAGGGGAGTTGTAAATATTACTTAAATATATATTACTATATAATTATATAGGTTATATATTATTATATTTTATGTATTTGTATGTTTAATATATAATGATATACATCATATATAATGTATTTATATATAATTATATATTATTGTATATTATAAATTGTTTACAATGATATATTTACTACATAAATATATATATCTTCATTTATAATTGTTTTATATATATTAGATGTATATTGGTAGCTTAAAAATATTTTTTTTGGGGGGGAGAGAAATATTTGGGCGGCTCTTAACATCGAGATGTTGAGAGCCGATGAGGGTGAATCGAGGTGAGGATGGAGCAGCGTAGGAATTATAAGGTGGGGGATAAGGGAGATCCCCGAGAAAACCCGCCGACCAGCGGTATCATCCGGTACGATTCCCACATGTGAAAATCCGGGAGCGAACCCGATGGGAATCAAGCCCAGTTCGCCTAGGTGGGAGGTGATTAGTCTAACCACTATACCACCGTGGCCCCACAAATATTGTTGAGTCGGTATTTGGTGCTAGGACTACAGTAGATATTCGTATCTCTTCTAAGAGATAATTTACGTCGATTAAATCTACGTTGCTTTTACAGTCTTCGGCGATACGCTATAATGTTATGAACAACACATCTACTTTTCGAGGTAGAACTTTGTCAATTTGTCATTCAGTTAGCGGTAATCACGTGATGGTAGTTGTGTCCTCCGTCCACCGAAAGACGAAGTTGATCCAACTGCCATATTTACTAGCAGACGGTGACATCACTGAGAGAGAAACAGCCAATCAGAGCTCACCAATCACCTGCAATACTACCAGCACTACCAATTCTGCCAGGATCTTGGGCGTCCGTCTATTTTGAGTTGTGTTGCTCATTTGCAAAGTCACGTGGTCGAGCTGAAAGACTGCGTGGAGATGTCGGGACAACCTGATTACACTAGGCTCCAAACCCAATGGTTTCAGTCATTGCGCGGTTTATCATGAGCTTCATTATGCCACTGTAATTTTTTTGTTCCTAAATTTCGCTTTTTGAGGACTCTCATGATTTATCTTAACTAGACATAGATTAATTGAATTACTCAATCAATTTATCTGTTTAATTATGGTTACCTCCGGGGCTTAGATAATTTAACTTGGATTTGTATGTTTTCGCATGTTTAGTACTGTATTCATGTTGGTTGAGTGTAAAATAAGGCAGCTTATCCATTACTTCATCAAATTAATGCCAGTCCGGCCTCCTCGCCACATGAGCGATCTCGGCCACAACGGATAGTGTTAAGGGCGACTCTGGCACTTGCATCAAATATGTCAGCGCCTCTACGCGCAAAATACTGAACAGGTGCGCAGTCTTCTCGTCGTACAGCGTGTAACTATGGGGCTTTAAGCTACAATCCTACAATTTTACTGAATGAAAGTGTAAGAAAGTGCAATACAGGGCTCTATACAACTTTCCAACTTTCGCAGATATTTAAATTGAATTTTGTAAGATATTGAAATCTGAAAATGGCGTCCTCGGCTGTGATAAAGAGCTTGAAAATAATGTTTCCGATATTCTACATGTTTCGTACTCCAAACTTTTCTGATGTGTGGTTTCTTTTCAAATAAAAAAAAAACGTGACGCGCTTTCAGTAATTTATTTTATAATCCTGTAGACTTTTGCAGACACTCTGCAAAGCAACTCGTACACCACGGAATCAGGCACCTTACCATACAAGTAGACGATCTGAACAGTTTCATCAACTGCAATTAACTTCAACGAAAGTTGCTTGATCTACATTAGTTAGATAAAAACGCGATCAAAATTCTTTTCGAGAAAATGCCCTAGTAGCAGGCAGAATGTCTAGAGGATATTTATTATAGACATAATGTTATGTTACATCGGGGTCTTCAAATTTACGCTAACATCAGACTGCGTGGCCGTAGTTGTTTAGGCGTCAGTCTTCGAAACACGAAGATTCCAGTCTCGGATCACGAAATAAACAATGGATTTGTGTATCTTTTTAGATGAGTTTAAAATTTAATGGATTTTGTGAGCAATCGCCAGGTTAGACTTCCGCAATAAAACCGAGAGCGTTGTAAACAAAACATGTGGAAAGAATGCGTTCGCGAGTCTTGGCCTTGCTCAAGGCCTTAGGACGGCGGCGGGGAAGGTCTAGCGAGCCAATCACAGGGAAGAAAGTTCCCGGTGGAACCGGCTCTGGCCTCACCAAACCTCCCCTCCTGGTGGCCGATACCTATTAAAAGGTTATACCAGAAGCATTTATTTCTACTGTACGTTAATCTCCCACAAACATAAAGCTAAATCGGCTCTTTCATATCGCAGGGTAACACCGGGAACTTGCGTTTTTGAAATCCGCCATGCTGGCCGAACAGAATCTAATTGGACAAACCTAGTGATTTTAATCACGCATACCTAACGTGCACTGCGCGAGTTCTTTCACGTGAAATTAAGCATGGCGGCATACCCTTAACACAAACACGACCCAGTGAGCTCGAGTAAGGGACTGGACTTAGATTTGGGGGACAAACGGTAAGCCAGTATTGTTCCCCGCCTCCTCGCCCACCGAGCGCAAAGAGCATAATACTATACCACGCTGCAGACTTTCCGAACCGTCACATTTGTGGATGTCGGTAGGAAGCAAGTCATGGCCAGTATCCAGACGGGCAGGAAGAGTTTCTATCACAGGGAAGCAACAGTGTCACAGATACCTACTGTATAGTCTGCGCGCGTGTAAAGCGAACACGCCAGTCATGCGGGAGGTATTCAATAAAGATTAAGCCATAGCATGTTCGAGTAAAAAAAAATGTCCTACTATTCACAGTGAAGCCCGAGAAATTACTGGTAACGCTATTTCGTTTTATGATAACGAGAAATTTTCTGGAAGACGTACTTACCCCCATTGAAAATGCTGCGAAACGAGCAGCAGTTGCGACAGGGAAATCAAGGCGAAAATATGTATTACGTAAGGAAATGAGTGTATCAAAAACCGACATATAAAAAGTATGTACACCAGGGATAAAACGAAAGACGAGTAGCAGAAAAATAGTTTGGGATGACTTTGATTTGTGCGGTGTGCGTTGTTTGAGTCACAATTCAAAACTTTTATGCCCGCAGGAAACAAAGTACCTACTTTAAAAAAGGTTACTGTCTGTAATACGAAGATACGATAATGGCTCAAGGTAAACAATATTGCTTAATGAGAAGAAGTTCCTAAAGCAGAACTACTTTGCCTTGTCGAATGACAACGCCCAGCTCTCAAGTATTATGTAGACGAACTTCTTGAAGCGGCAAGAAGTAGTCAGGCTGCTTCTTTATATCTGTAATTTAAATGCCATACAATATATCTGGCACACCGTCAATTCTCGTGTAGCTGATAAAATAAATGTATCGCAAAGAACCGACCAGATAAAAGCGTCTGCAGACGAGGCCATAAACAGTATTTCAGAAAAAGACCGGAAATTAGCTATGTCACATATAAAAAGAGAAAAAGGAGAATATTAAAAAAAAAAAAAACGATTGTCACATGGAAGAAGAAATAGAAAAATTTGTAATAAGTGTGGGCGGTGACAGCGATAGTGACAGTGAAAGCGATACTTGTCATGATGACAGTTGTAGCGCTAGTAGCAATAGTGAAAAACTTATGGTGCACTCTCAGGAGTCGAAGAACTTGCATAGAAAACGACATGTTTTAAACGGCGGTTATTTGATTAACAGTGAACGAACATTTAGAAGTTTGACTGGTGTTTTCAGTGATGTGTAACATTACATGCATGTTTTCAAGGTACTCCTTAGTCTGCTGTTGACAGGTGAGGTGGAACTGCCCTCGGGCGGAGAACCTCCACCCACTGCGATCGGAAAGAGCGTTTTCTCTTTCTATTGGGAGCATTCAACTGCTCTCAATTAAAGGAGTTACTGATCTGACTCCCAACGACGTGTACTGAATGAAATGCCTGGCAGAGCGCACCTCCGCGTCCTGATACCCGACGTGAATGTCTGAAGTGACAATTATATGCCTGGAAAATCCTGATCTGAGGTGCGCTCTTAAGTAATTATGTAAGCTCAGAATGGTGTCTCCTGTTATACCCTTGTGGATCAGGTGCAGGAGGGTGAGTCTTTAGGATCAAGCTGGTTGGATTACAGAAAACATGCTCCTTTTGAAGGCCCTTTGGGGCCGGGTTTGATACAGGCTGTGGTCTGGTAACCAACCTTTAATGGGTGTAAGGTGAAGGGGACTGGGTGCCTGACAGCCGGACTGAGGTGACCAGTCTCAGTGGGTAGGGAGGAGCCTAGAAACTGAAGTACCTGGTGGGGTAGTCGTGACGGCTACGGAATGATTGCTCCAGTTGGGCCTAACCCTGGTTACAAGCTCTAGTGGTGGTAACCGGCGCAAGTGTAAGAGCTGGCTAGTCGAGCTCTGGTGGGAGCCGCTCATAGGAACTAGTGATCCCTGGGGCGTCTCACTGCCATCACGAAAAGCTGCTAACTCATTTCCATTAATGGGGCAGTGACGCGAATATATAGTCTAGCACTGCTCAAGTCCATCTCCACCTCCTCGTGGTATGGGCTGGTAACGTGGGGGCCGCCCCATGGCTAACGGAGTGAGGACGATTGAAGGCGGTGACGTCCTGTCTGTGCACAGATACCCAGTCACGGCGAGGTTATGTGCAGTCTCCTGTGGCTGTATATATTCTTCGCCTTGCGGTGAAGACCCGCGAACCGAATTGCACTCCCCAAGCTGAGGCTTGACCTAGCAAATCGGGCTGATCTCGATGTGGCGGAGCTCTAATGAAGGGACTGTCTGGCGTCCTGGATGGGCTGGGCTGTCCCGGGTGAAAACTCAAGCGTGCATGTCTGAAAATTGTGGGCACCCAGGAGATCAGTGTGAAAGCCCCGGATTAGGCCGTGCTGATCGCGGGTCAGACTCTGGGTGGCATTGGTTGAACCTTCTGCTTGGAAGGAGATCTGGAGGTGTGTGTTTGCCTGGAGGGCTGGACCAGGCGTGCCTGTAAGGCCAGTAGCAGCTGCCGTGGAACGCAAGCGTGCTGACCTCCCCAGGTTCTGGTTTCGAAGGGTTGATGCATGCTAAAGAAAGATCGACGGTCTGGTCCGCCTAGTAAGAGGACTCGTTTACAAAGTGGGTTTGTAGAGTGAGGATAGCACTCGGCCCCATCAAGGTGTCACGTACGGATTCAACTCTGTACTCTGCTGTTGATAGGTGAGGTGGAACCATCCTCGGGTGGAGAACATCCACCCACTGCGATTGTAAAGGGCGTACACTCTTTATATTGAGAGCATTCAACTGCTCTCAATTAGGGGTTCTATTCAAGCCACAAATTAGACATGTCTGGACAAATTGCCTGGCAGAGTGCACTTCCGCATCATGAAGCCTGATGTGATTTTGTTTGTAGTGACAATATATGCCTGGAAATCCTGTACCGAAGTACACTCTATTACTAAGCTCAGAAATAGTGTCTCCTGTTTAACCCTTGTGGTACAGGTACAGGAGGGCGAGCTCTTGTGAACAACAACCGCTGCCCGAGATTGCAGATCACATGCTCCTTTTGAGACGTTTTATTATGCAAAACAATTCGCTGTTTTGGAAGACGAATTCCATCCACGCAACATTTCTGGACAGGTATGACTTTATTAATATCATCTTCCTTGTAGTAACAGTTTCAATCATGTTTCTGTGGTTCTAGTTTTGCTCCTATCGAGTATCTTATCCCTGATAAAATTGTTGTGCCGTTTTCATTAAAACGCAATTTATTGTTTATACAAGATAATATTTAATGCGAATAATTTTTGCAGGTCCGTCAAAAGAATTCTAATTCATTATTGCTGTGCATATTATCAATAATGCTTTAAAATTGTAGCTTGTCCTCTCTCGTATTTATTGCTTAACACCATGCAGGTGTTTTCCTGTCACTCCAACAAACCTTTCTTTATTCACAAAAAACATGTTATGGTATTTTGATATACTAATCTTATTCGCCTCGAATGCACATTATAACGAATGTCACTGTGATGGATCTGTATACTTGGGGAGCATTAATCCATTGAAACCCCGTATGCCATATGATAAACGATAGGGAAACCACAAAACCGTTTTTCTCATTACCGGATGTGTCGCAAGCGGTTCATAGTAGTTTGCATTGAGTGTATCTGTGTTCACCGCCGTGTGTCACGCGAGGAATCCCTCACGGGATTGTTTGTTAATTTGGTTGCACAATACCCGCAGAGCACTAGGGTCAAAAAACCACATGGTTAAAAATTCGTGGCCAGCAGGGGCTGTACAACAACAT